>PVIH01000157.1:163938-461029 GCA_004025045.1 Sigmodon hispidus
GAGAGAGAGAGAGAGAGAGAGAGAGAGAGGGAGGGAGGGAGGGAGGGAGGGAGAGAGAGAGAGAGAGAGAGAGAGAGAGAGAGAGAGAGAGAGAGAGAAAGAGAGAGAGATTTGAACAGTACTCCAGGATGCATTTGAAACCACAACTGTAGAGCCAATTTAGAGAGAGTAATTCACAGTTGACTTGTGGATGAGCTGGCTCGCCTCCTTGAGTCACCATGCTTGCTTGGCCAGCAGGGAGCTATTTGAGATGAGGCTCTTCACTCCAAGGTCTGCATGTCTTTCACTGTTTTTCATATCAAATCACGTGCTAAGAGACTGTCCGTGAATTTGTAGCAATGCCTTGAGGAACTTTAAATCTTGAATCCCATGGTCCTATTGATCCTGCAGCAAAGGAGTTTGCATTTCTTCTGAGGCTTATCTCAATAATGATGCTTTTTTTAAATATATGACTCATTTACTGTTTCAGACCTTTGTGATCCTACAAAAAAACGACAAATAATTCTTGTTTAACTGCAAGAGCAGCAAGCTACATAACCATAAGGGACCTGGTTCAGACCCATACAGGGTCCGTGTTCGTCACTTCAGTCTCTGTGAGCCCTTTGGAGTCCTGTTTAGTTGTAAATCTAATTTCTTGATTTTATGATATGTACTAGAATTTTATAATTGCACCGCCCACTCTTTAAGAAATAAGAAAATCACTTCCCTCTGAGCTGAAGAAGATGTACTCGAAAAAATAGACTTTGGATTGGGTTTTGAACATTCCATCCTTTTTCCTACTTTGCAGGGTCAAAGAGAATCATATCTTAGATGTTAGGAGCACACCTAATACAATTTATTTATTGTTAGAGTCACCACCACATTTTATGTTTCAGGTAATCATAAAAGGCCACTCTGCAGACCAGAACTGACCTGTTATCTATTTTCATATGATTATCAGTTAAGAACTTTTAAGAAAAATAGTTGAAAATAATCAAGAGACTATTTCATGATACTTGACAATTATGTTAAACTAAATAGTCTTTATCCACAAATACAGTATTATTAGATTACATCCATGCTCATCTGATTGTTACTTTACTAGGACATAAAGGATGCTTATGAATTAATACAATAAGCTATTGTTTGGGCTTTAGCAGAAAAACTTCATTATCATTCACCAAAAGTGTGACTTGAGGTGCTTACAAGGCAATGTGACAAACCCCATATTCCACTTTCTGTACACATATATGCTATTATGTTTGACCTGCATTTGGATGTTAAAGGTGATGTAGGAATGAGCATATGAAGCAAAGGAATATGGTGAGCTTAGACAAAATAATACTGTTTCTGAAGTTGGTTTTATCATAGAAAGGATGTGACCCACTGAGTTGGGAGGAGGATGCATTTTAAGAAAAGGACTTTGGTTGTGATTTGAGCTTTTATTTGATTATGTGAGTGCAAGTTGAGTTAGCTGACTCTACCCTTCTGAAAATACACATATATCACTTGTGATTCTTTGTCATATGATAGGAATTGCCATGGTATACATTCTTCATCTTCATTCATAAGTCATTGGTGCCAATCTCCAGTTCCCATATTCAGAGTGCTTCTTTCCCAGAGAAATCAACTTCACTTACAGTTGATCCAAGAAGCAAGCCTGAGACACTATGCATGTGGTTAGAAAAAAAATAAAAGAATGTTCTACAGTTTTATTTCATAGGATAGGGCAGAGGTGACCCTCCTCCTATGAACCCCTTCAATATGAATGTATAACAAGTAGCCACAAGAACCAATGACACATACTGAATAAACGTTCAAGGCTTTGTGTACGTGCTCTCCTGTACTTCTTAGCAGCGGAAGTCTGTACTACCTTTCTATTATGGGACCAAACACATGAGACAATCCACTTAAAACACAAGCAGTTTGTTTTAGCTCATCACTCAAGATGTTTCATTCCTTGATTAGTCAGCCTCTAGACCTGGGCTGGCACCTCATAGCCAGAAGTATAATCTTGACAAACTCTTATTTCCTAACTAGAATCAAAAGTTAGGAGGCAGAGGAAGCCAGAGTCTTGAAATAGTCCTAGAGCCACTGCCCCAAGTAAACAGAACTTTCCAAGAAAAGTGAGAGGCTTAAGAGTTAAATATCTGCCATACCCGTATTAGGTCTAGATCCAAATTATTAAATTAATTAATTGACTGATTAGAAACAAACAAAAAAATTAGAAAGTTGAAGAAATATGAACACAGATTAATGTAATGTTTAAGAGCAATGTTTGAATGTAGCGTTGTACATTTGTTCGAAAAGTAGAACCATCTCTTTTTAAAAAAAAATATTTCAAAGTTTTACAGATAAAAAAAAAAAAACCTCTATAGTTTGCTACTTTGCTTCAAAGTAAAATGAAAATCAAGCAGGTGAGGTTATAGAGAAGAGAGGTTTGACCATGTTCTCCCATGTGTGTGTTTGCATGTGTATGCACACATACATATATGTGTGTGTGCGTGCGTAGGTGCATGCATGCATGTGTGTGTGTGTCTGTGTGTGTGCACATGTGTGTATGTTTGATGTTTTTTATTTAACTTTACATTAGAATGCATATTGCATGGATAAGGAGGAATAAAATATCAAAAAATATAAGGAAGGGATTAAGGACTCCTGTTTTCAGAGGAAATTGGTGAGGTTGAATGAGAAAAATGTTAGTAACCTTGGGATGTACGTACAGGTTTTTTTGTTTGTTAGGTTTTCCCGAGACAGAGTTTCTCCGTAAACAGCACACTGTCCTTTGTAGACTAGACTGACTTCAAATTCACAGCGATCCACCTGCCACTGCCTTCGAAGTGCTGGGATGCTAGGTTGCTGGAATTAAAGGCATATGCCATCCCTGCCCAGCAAGAGTATTTTTTTTAAAGCCTATTATTTTATTATATTTATTTGTTTTGTTTGTGTGTGTATGTGTGTGAATTCATACCACAGTGCTCATCTGGAGGTCAGAGAACAGCTTTTGGGAGTTGCTTTCCTTCTTTCACCATGTGGATCCAGTGATCAAACTTGGGCAATCAGCCTTGTTAGAAAGTATCTTTATCCACTGTTTCCTCACCAGTCCCAGGGAAGACATTGTTGAGATGAAATCCACAACTTGGGCTGGAGAGATGGCTCAGCGGTTAAGAGCACTGATTGCTCTTCCAGAAGACTGGGGTTCAATTCCCAGCACCCACATGGCAGCACACAACTATCTGTAGTTCCAGTTCCCAGTTCCAGGCAAATACCAAGGCAAATAAATAAAGTTTAAAAAAAAAAAAAAGAAAAAAAAGAAATCCACAGCTCTTGCTGATATACTGGGTATAAAACGTGAAGACTGGGTAGAAAGCAAGGATGACCTCCAGGGTTGTAGCTTGGGTACCGAGCGTACCTGAGCAATTAGAGATTCTATTTACAGAGAAGAAATAGTTGTGGTAGAGCAAAGTCAGAAACACACTTACTAGTTGAGAGCATCCTGTGTAAGCAGGTTATCTGGAGTAGAATTGTAAAAGCTTGAGTAGTGGGGGCAGAGAGTTTGTAATGCAAGAGCACTGTGCATGTGCAAATGTGTGTTGAACATGTTGATAGATATTTTGAAAGCTAGAATACTGACAGAGGTTAGGGATGTCACCACTTTCAAGAAGATGAAGCAGGAAGAAAATGAAGTAATAGAAGGGGTTGTGAGGTGCTTGTAGTAGATGACAGGCTCTGGCAGTGCAAAACAAGTGTGGTACAGAAGTGTGAGAAGTCCAGTTGTGAATGTGGAGTTTACAGGTGAGATGTATACAAAAGCCTATTTGCAGTGTGGGCAAGATTCTTAACTGAATGGGAAGAAGATAAGAAAGCACAAGGCTGGAGTTAGAAGATGAAACAATATTGGCATTTCCAGTACAGGCTTAGGAAGGTGAGGGGGAGGAGAGGATAGTTATGCCATCTAAGGGGGCAGAAAAGAGTTTTAGTAAAGCAGGACATCTCGCTGGTGTTGGCAATTAGAACATTGTTGCATTTTAGCAAGATCCGGTTTCTAGAAGATACAACTGGTTTGAGTTAATCCATTCAGGTCATGGTAACAAAGAGGCTGTTTGAGGGAAGACCTTATATAAATTAATCAGGTTATAAGGGAGAATATTTTACCAAATATATACTAGTTTACTTTTTTTTAAGATTCTCCCTCTCCCACAATTAATACTCAGAAATTCTAATTTTATTTGTTCTCTCAATGACATTACTTGCCAGAAGTTTTATATTATAAACCACAAATTAAAATTTAAAATTGTAGTTGAATTTAAGAGTATTCTGTGGCTAGATTCTTATAATGCAAAACCCATCTCTAACTTTGACATTTTCCTGTATGTTTGTTGCTGAAAGAAAAACTTGACAAGACTGTAATCGGGAAAGTATTCTGTGTGAAGAAAATAATAGATGTTTGGATCTCAATACAGTCTCGCTTTTTGAGGATATCAAAATTGTTCTGATCTGTCGTTTTAGTGAGGAACCAAGCAAATAAAGGAAAGTAAACATTTCTGAAAACTCTAAAGCAATGCTTTCTCACTCAACATTACCCCACTAGCTTGGACAGAGCTTAATTTGAAGAATAAATAAATGGTAGATTCTGCAATTGTCCATCAGAATGTCCTTCTTTGATTCACTAGTTCTACTCACAGATATTTGCTTCCTAAATTTAAATAGATGGTTTGAAACAATTTTAAAACTTATTTGCATAAAATTTATCTGGTCACAAATCTCTTGAAGAAAAGCAAGTAACTACATTTTGTGTTTGTTTGGGGGGTGCTAATTTAAAAAAAAATCTCTCTTAATTTCTGCTTTTCCTGGAACTAAATAATAGTTTGTTCATTTAGTCAGTGCATAGGCTTATTCTGAGGTATTTAATTATTGGCAAATTGACTGGATTTTTCTTCTGTGAAAGTTTAGCGATAGGAATATAAGCTACTCTAAAAAGCTATCTCCAAACTCTCCACCATCTAGAAACAGCATATTTCTTAAACAGCCCTGTTTTGATGAGATTCTACAAGTCTTAATGTTATAACTGTTAAGTTTTTAATGGAAAGAATGTGACTTCCCTATCTTTGTGGGTTAGCCTTGATTAAAATTACTGATGCTGAATAAAGGAAAAGAATTATGATTTAATGTTAAAAGTACCATGAGTTACTCTCACTTTCTAAGCTCTGATGGAAAAGAAAAGAAAACCTCTCAAGGCATTCATATATCATGTTCTTGTTCTCAGTTGTGTGGACACTGATCTTGGCTCTTGATGTCTTTATACACTAGGAGGAACATGACCTATGGTCCTGAGGAGGTTGGATGGCAACTATGATCTTCTGCTGCTAGACTCCATTGTGTGAAAAAGAGTATTGCCCAGTACCACCCCAAATAGAATTTTATTTTAAATTGACAAAAACGAGATTAACAGGTTCTTTACTTTTTTACAGTCTTTGGCCAGGAGAATTAATCAAATTTTGGGCTTTTCTGAAGCTGGCTGCAGAATCCTTCCTGTCAGATTGCATTGTGGATACTTCTTTTTATGTTAGCATGAGAATTATCCATTGGATCAAAGAAATAACATTATCATAACAGCGATGACTGTTTCATATGGAAAGCACATAGGACAAGCTTGTTGATAGCTGGACATCAATTGTCCTTTATTTTATATAGACAGATCTCTTCGGAGCCTCCAAATGCGGGTTTTATGTAGCTTTCTCCTGCTCCTGCCTTTCTGTATTCAGTGAGTCACTTACAGAAAGAGTTACTAGGTTGAGCTGATTTAATTCATATCATATAAAAATTCCTTTTGCACTTAGACCAAATTGATTCTATTATTCACAATAACATTCTACCCTTCTTGTAACAGTAAAATGACAAGGGCTATTTTTGGACAGTCTCTAGTTCATGTGAAAAAGAACTAGTAAAAATGGTCTTTTTCAGAAAAATGTCACTGGAGAAACATAGCCATTTGAGAACTCTAAATCACTTAGGAGAACACTTAGTTTAACCCCATAAAGAATGACGTTTGGGTTTGAGGAAGGAAAGAAACTTGGACCAAAAAAAATCTATAAAACTTACACTTACCTTAAGGAAACAAATCATGCGGTGTTTGATAAAATGTTCATTTTTCTTTTTATTTTGAAATAAAAAATTAGCACTATGTTTCTAAAATCTTATCTGTACATTTGTACAGATACTTATGAGTTCAGGCATTCAGAAGTAAAGACATTTAAATATTCAAAATTTCCCAGTTAGCAGCAATAAGAATATCTTATTATTTCAGGAAGAACTCTTTCATATTGACTTGAGAGATCACTGAAAATGATTTCCCTCATATAATGTCCCTGTACATAAAATATGATTTAAAATGTTTAAATTTGTTTTGTTTTGTGGCTTCCTTCCCCCACAATAAACCCTCTAGTACTCATTTGAAAATCTGCTTTGAACTTAATTTCATGAAGAATTTCCTGATTTGTACTCTTGCTGAATTATTGTTAAGCTAAAAGAAAAATACCTGAAAAACTCCAATCTTCAAAACTTACCATTTATTTCATCCTTTGTTTAAATTGGTTTACTTTAAACCATGCAAGTGATACCAAGTCCTTCAAGTCGCTAATAAATTAAACAGACATGATAAAATCTTGCCATGAATAAATATAGGACACGGCAGAATTACTGCTTAATAATCCAGGTGTCTTCACCCAAGAACACTTATTAAGATACCCATCACCTCATTAAAATGTCCCTACCAATAAAAACCTCTTTTTGAGTATTCTTTCCCTTTCAAACTATAATTTGAATGATTGGGGGAAGGGTACTTCCATTATGCAAATTATTCCTGGTACTCCAGTCAGAGTTGCTTAATTGTCAGTGAATAGGTCAGTTTGTATTTCCTCATTAATATCTGAAGTTTTTATAAAAACCACTTCATAGCACAAATGGCAAGCTTCTATCTTGTAGCATTAGCTTAATTTATTGTGACCAGCAGATCAGGTTTCCTTTCAACTCTTAAGTGTATATGTCATTGACAATCACCACACACCAACCATTGGTAAAGTAGAAATTTAAATTTTATATCTTAAAATAGTAAAAGCACTCTAAAGATGTGTGTACTTCCAAGAAAAGACAGATGATAAATCTGTGTATATCTCACTTTCAAAAACAGTAAAATTGAGTGACTATTGAATACTTACGTTGATGATCTTGGGAGAAAAACTCCTTTACAGAGGAACATAAAATACTTCACACACATGGTTGCTGTCAGATGGTTCATTATTCACTTGGAGTGTGTCTAAGAGTGTTGTACCTCCTTATAAATGCAACTCAACTTTTGGGTCCTCTTATTTGCAGATTATCTGGAACATAGTGTTAATCCCAACCATGATTCTGAGTCAATTCCTTTGCTCAGAAATAGTAATTCATTTTTAATATTAGCCTTAGGGGTGGAAACATAATTAGAAATGCAGAATAATGCCTTCATTCAAAACCAATTAAAACAACTTCTGGATTTTCCAACATAATGGGTAATTCGCAGCACTGCACTTTTCCATTGTAATACATCAAGTTTGATGTATTGGAAGATGATTTAAAGCTTAGTCACTGAAGTATTTCTCAAGAAAACATTTGATTTCCATTTTTACTGATTGAGAATGTGCTTATTTCTGTATTATAAGAAGAAATACAATTCTGCATTATATTTTTGCAAAACACAGGCATAGTATTTGGTTCTGATCTCTTATAAATGCAATGTTTTATTTAAACTCTACCATATTGGCTTAAGCTAGCCATTCCTTGCCTCAGAAGCCACAATTTACAGTATAGACAGAAACTGTCCCATAGTAAAGTTATCTGTGGTAGGGTTAAGTAAATTTGTTAGTTATATTTCACATGGTGGGGGCGTTCAAAGGAAACTAGTGAAAGATGCTTTCCACAGATTTCTTAATGTACTTACTAGATTCTCTAGCTTTCTTTCAGACATGTTTATATAAAACTAAAGAGAATGTGCTCACCCAATGAATAGGGGTGTGGTTTATTATTTTGATACAAGTGGATTGGGTTAGTAAAGAAACAAAATGTAATGTATTGGAAGATTTTTAAATGGCCTTTGAGTTTGCAGTGTGTGCAATATAGATAGTGTGACGTGCCAGGGTTGAAGGGTCTTCCTTTATTGAATATGAATGAAGACCTTTTCCTTGGCTGTGCAGTGGGGCTTGATCAGCAGAAGCTGGGGAAGGAAGCTATACTTTAAGCTGAAATAAAAAGGATTCAGTTGAACTGTGTTGTTCACCTAGAGTTTACTTTGAAATTACTTTTTTTGTAGCTCTTTTTTAATGATGTTTGGAATACTGAGTCAGCATAGATAAATAAATGAATGAAAACATAAATGAATGAATAAATAGAAATTCTAAAGGTCAATAAAATGTCTGCAAAGAGAAAGCAAATCAAGGGATAATTTTTTGAACAAAACCAAAAACCTAAGAAGGACTTTTTAATGCTTTTATTAGTCTCTTAGAAATCTGAGTCTCTTCAATACTGTTTCCACGGCAATACAGTGACAGATTATGGGACCTACATGGGCTTTCCTCTCCTGTCTTTCCCTATTCCGGCCTGCAGTGTATAAGACAGTCTAGGGGTGAAAGAATGGCTTCTGGAGGATAGACAGGGTGGGAAATGTAGAGAAGAGATCTGCCTGCTTGCCCCACCACCTGGGAACCAAACTTTTGCATTTCACTAGTTTGTCATTCAAGAAAATGCAGGCTCTGGATGTTGCTTCATAATAACTTCCTTTAGAGGTACAGCTAAGTTTTAGCCATGATAATGGACAAAGCAATGGTTACATCACCGTCTTAGACATCCTGGACTTTTTTTTTTAAAAAAAAAAATTTGTTTCCATTTTTGGTGGTAAAGAAGAGCAGATAATCTTGCTACAAATACTGTGTGCTCTGCTGAACTTTTAACTCCAGTATCAGAGATGCTTATTTTTTTTCATAAAAGGCTTCTTTCTTATTTTGATGTCTATAGATGTCACTGGTGACAGTGAAGGCTTGTTTTTGCTTTAGCTGCTGAGTCTTTAAGATAATTGTGACAGGACAACATGGAGAATGCAAATACAGATCTTTGATCTTAAGCTAGCCTTCTCACCCCCAAAGGGTCTGCAGCTTTGGGTCTCCCATCAAATATATCCTTGGAAACAACCTAGAAGCCTTGACATTGTCCACTCAAATCTGAGACATTCTGTCACCTTTTCATATGATTTTCACTAAAATGTAGTAACTGAACACCAGATAATTTTTAGAAAATTCACTTCAGTCAGCTCAATAGGAGAAGAGTTGAGTATTGTTTTCCAATATTAATCTGTCATACTTGTTAAGAAAAGAGGACTCTGTGGCCCTCAGGGAAGATTATTTTGCCATTATATTGGGGTACCTTCCCCAAAATGCTAAAGGATGATATCGTTAGTGAGTAAAGCAATGCAGAAAAGAAAATGAAAAGTATTTTGGAATAAACCCTAGGCCTTTAATCTAACCTCAACAAGTAATAATATTCATTTATCCATTCTGCCAAATCAATGCATTTTCTGAACATGTGAGTCTATGTGTACAGGAATATATACATGATGTATTGAACTTTATGCAATAAACCCACTTATTCATATAGGACACACATTTCATTTTAAAACATCACATTAAATCTTGCTTCACTTTTAATTCAATAAAACTTCCAAAACCAGCATTTAATGTCTGTTTAGTACATAATTCTTGTTGCCACATTTTAATTCATTTACCCATCCTACCACTATTGAAAGTTTTTAGTTTCATAAGAAATGAAGATGCTTTCAGTTTGAATATTATTTTGCAATGCTTTTTTACATGCATGTTTCCATCTCTTGCTGTATTTTTCCTTCATTGCCCAGGATCACTGTGCATACTTGTTGGTTTTCAAATAGAGAAATTTATCTCAAAGGCATTTCCCAAGTCACAATTTAAAAAGAGAACTGTTAATTCAGGGGGACTGTTTTACTACAACGGTTTCCAATATAAAGAAGAAGGCTTGTGAAGTTAATTATTGGTAGGGCCTAATTAATTTTTGCTTTATTTTATATTTCTTAATTTATGAATGCCATGCATGCATATGCCCTCAAAAGTACAAAGGCAACACAAAGAGAAAAGCCACCCAGGATCTCTGTTATCTTTGTCATTATCGTTCCCTTATCCAGCATCCTATGGAGTCCTATATAAATAGACTAAACCCATGTTAATATGACAAGGATATAAGTTGATCGATTGGTACACGATTGTATAAATAAATAATTAAATAAATAAAACTCCCTTACTTAATCCCACTCCCAAGTTGAAGGTCTTATTCAAATAATAATTCAAAGGTCTATTCTTTAATGTGCTTGCCCCAACATTTATCTCTCATGGTCCAAGTGACAGGCAAACACATCTCTGGTTCAAACGTCCAGTGTACAATGTGCACAATGGACTCTTGAACACTGGTACAGATACATATTTTTACCATTAATTTTTATGTCTTTGGTGTGCTAAGTCCCATCAGCTAGCACCTGCTTCCCCTGAAGACCCCCTTGGTCCAACTGCCAAAACTTGCTCTATAATTTCTCCAGCAGTCTGCAACAGAGGATTACATGTACAGGAATTTTTGAAAACAACACAGAATCTGATTTTGTGCATCTCAGTTACCCACTGTGCATTCTGTGGAACTCCTTCCCTTCCCTGCCTTGCTGACGTTCCTACATGGTTTGCAAGAGGCTCATCTCAATAAATTATTTTCAAAGGAATCACACACCAGGGCCCATTTCAGCCACCACACATTCTCAGATGAGCTGCAATACCATTGTTTCCTTCCCCATGACACACTTTCCCAAAGTTCCCTGTTTGTGTTCCTACAACCTTTCCTCTATCGTCCAAACTTCTATGTAGACCCAAACAAGAATCTATTTATTATTCTTTTAGAAGAATATTTTTTTTATCAAAGTCCGATTATTAGGGCATAGACAATGCCATGTTTAAATACTAGATTAAAAGAAGTAGCCATAATCCATTCTCCTTTCACAAAAGGACAGATGGGTCTGCTTTTCTATAATGTTAGCATCACTATGATTATTAGCCTTTTCAGCCTTTGTATTTATTTTTCACTGTTTGGAGATAAAAAATTAAAAAATCCTAAGGTCTTTAACATAGTAAGCACACAAAGACCCCCCCAGGCCTTTTTCTACTTGTTCTTCATTGATAAATCAAAATATCTTTTTACTATCATGGATCTTTTCCTGATTGCTAGATTAGTCCTGTCTATTCTACTTTGGACTGGGGCTTTTATCATGATGTTTCATTTGGACATTTGTAGTACAGTTGTGAATAGGCCATTTATTTCATTTGTTCTTTCTTTTTTTCTATTTTCTGGGTGGCTTTTTTTTGAAGTAGTTTTTATTGGGACATCTGACTCCTGAGTCTGCATGTGTGCCAAAAGCATTTTCTTCCAGTTGTACTTAGTCTGGACTTTTGCAAATATTGACATTGTCATCTCACAGGACATGCCGATAGAAGCACTGATGTTACTTCCAAGCAGCCCTGAGCAGCTTGGGCACTGGGCCTGTCCAAGCAGCTCGAAGTGTATTGTTGTACACATTTGTGAATCATACGCATCGTTCTTATTTGGGTCAACGTGCACAACTTGAGTGAATGTAGCCGGTCCTATTTATAGGCTTCTGCTTTAGGGATCCCCACAACAAAGCTGTTAGCATCTAACCTGCAGGCTGTCCCACTTACGGCTCCATGTTTCACATAAGTGCATGAAAGGAGGAAATGAATCAGAAACCTGGCTGTCCAAATGGTTAGGAAGACCTTGTAAGAGAACTAGCATTTCTCAGAAAATGTGAGAGGATTGGCCTCCTCGTGCCTTCCAGACCACCTCATTTCTACCTTCAGCAGAGATATGAGCTTCATAATAATAACTTAGTCTTAAATTATTTGCTGTAATGGTTTATACTGGTGAAATGATCACACAAACACACACAACCACCAGCACCACCACCAGCACCACCACCGCTACCACCACCATACTCCATCCTCTCCTGTGGTTCAACTGAGCAAAGAAATACTATTCTTTCTTCCACATGTCCTTTTTACCTTTCTCTCTTTTTCTAACCCATTTTTTCCTTATAGTACTATGCCTCTTGGCTAATATTTGATCATCACAAGTACGAAATATTTACTGCTCAAAACTAATGACTGCATAATTAACAAACTTTTTATGAAGTACCTCCCTTTTTTCTTTAGAGTAAGGTACTACATGCCCAGTTAATAATGTTTAAGCAGAGGATTCTCCATCTAGTTTTTAGCTCTAGTGATAGAATAATTATATGGCAATGTCCCAGGTTTACAGAGATAATTTTTTTTTAATCTCTGAATTTCTCAAAGCTTCTGTAGCCCTGGGGTTGTCAAACTTGCTTTTTATTGATCTCTGCATTTCAACTCATGCACATAGAAAAAAAAAAATCCTCTGATCACAGGGAAGGAGCAATTTGATGATATATACGTTTCCTAATTAAAGCTTAAATCTCGTTCCCTGCAATTGCCCTTCTGAAATGTTGGAACCACAGAGTGAAATATTTTTAACTTTTTCCATCCATCATAGCGGTTTTTAGGTTGCTGGTAATGTCAGCCAGGAAAGTGTCCGAATTGAGAACATTTTTCATAGAGATTTCTACTACCCTTCTTAAATGGACAACATAGTATTAAAGATATCACTGGAATTTATCCTAAAATGTAATTGAATTTTTTATTGGTTTTAGAAGATAGTTCTTAGTGGTTCAGTTCAGACAGGAACCACAGCAAGTAAAGAATGTGACATTAGTTGTGGTCAAAACCACCATGGTACAATTTTGCAAAGCAACTGAAGTTCTGGCCATGTTGCATTTTAATGGACACTCTTTGGGTATGTGAAGGGGGTAAGCAGTGCTGTGTGAGAGCAAGCAGAAGGTTACTTTTGGTAAGTAATTTCTTATTTCAAAAGATTAACAGAATGTCTTCCTTTGACGCCTAATAAAGGTGCCTGTTTGGGCCACTTGTTGGTTATCTTGAGGAATCTAGCATTTGATTAGAGCTAATGGCTCTTACTATAAAAATTACCCAAGTATTTCTCGTTACTTTTAAGTGTCTGTATTTATTTGAAGTGAGCACATAGTTTCCTCTCCCTCCTCTGCCCCCTTTCTCTCTCCCTGTGTTATATGTGTCACGATGGTTTATTCTATATACTGATCTTGGCATTCAGGGATTAGAAAGCTCTCTTCCTGTAAATAGGAGAAATTGATGTCATCCAGAAGCCTGCTCTTCCTAGTAGAAATTCTGTTATGTTGAATTCTTTGAGGGTCTCACTATTCAGATGACATAGAACATGATTTTACATTGTATGGAGAAACCAATGCTAGTAATATGTATTCATGGCACAGTAAATGGTTAGCTACACGAATTTTCCATGTGTGACAGAGGAATAAAGTATTGGCAGTTTCAAATTGGTTGTGAATCAACTGAAGCTTTAAGCTAATATCCCCCCTCCCAATCCTTTAACTTCATTTGATTTCTGACCTTATATCTGAACGATCATGAGTTTTATTCTGCTGGCAGGAGTGGAAATGGCGTCAGCAGAACCCAGAGAGGTTCTACTGGCCTTCTGTCCCTTACTCTAAAGAAGCCCTGTAATGCCCCTCATCAAATGCGAAGACTGAAGAATGGTCAGAGATGATGCCACTGTCACCTCTGAAGATGTTCACTGCCACAATTCTCTATTCACATTGCTCGTTGTCTGTGTCTGTTATTTCAGCATAGATCTATGAAATGCCTATAGCTCCACATCCCCTCACTCCTGGACCTCATAGTCTAGGGAGGCTTACAGATAATAAACATTCACATCCCTTTTAAGTAAAGTGATCCAGTCAGTAGCAATGTTTCAGAGATGTTAAAATCAAAATATATCTTAGTAGTAGTGAAGGAGAAGAAATCCATTGTAAGGAGACAGCCTCCAAGAAAAGAGAATCTGGTCTGACATATAACTGATGGGAAAGAACCAAATGTAGGAATTCTGGAAGGTGTTTGTGGACATAGGAACTCAAGCCAGCAGTAGAGATTTCCACAGTGCTTGCACTATACAAAGGTGCCTGGCTATTCTGTTAGGGACATGGATACATTGTCCTGGAAAAGTAGAAGGACTTAGGCTGACTCTTGCCTAACCATGACCACGCCCTCCAAAGTTCTGTGTCCATCAGCATGTTTGTATATGATTTAGGTTTTTCCTTTTTTTTTTATTTTTTTGAGTGAAGGTAACTTTATAAACTATCAGTTACCTTAAGTAAATTAAAAATTTGATGTTGGTCTGTTTGAGAAATGGAAAAAAAAGGCTGGAAGTAAGAGGAATATCATGGTTCATAGTGATGTTATAGACTGGTGACATTTTCTAAGAGGTCTGACTAGATTACAGTACAAAGAGTCTATTGAATGGTGTTCAGGAGGAAGGTGTTGTATTAGTTTCTATAACTTATATAAAGAAAGGTTATTGTAATATGTGACATAGAGAAAAACCTTACTTGAGCTCAAAATTAAAAATAGAAAGCATGAAAAAATAAAGTTAGGTTTTTGACATTCAAAGCCCTAGTCACCATTTAAGACCTGAGACATTTCTAATGATGACTCTCAATGACCTTGACTTCTGCAAAGACAATCCACTATTTACTATAAGTAAAGTTCTATGGTAAAATGTGCCAATAAGTGAAAATGAACTGACTGACTATCTGTAAGATACATTTGTTACTCACCTTCCCTATCTAGTACCTGGATATGTGGCTCATTTCTTGGTCAGCAGGATTATGGTTGGATGGAAGCTCAGTCACACTGAGAAGTTCAAACAGAGACTGGAGGGACATGATGGCCTTGGCTATGATGGAGAGAAACTATTTCAAGCTCTCTTTGTATTTGGTAGGATTGCTAATGTGACACATTCTTATGATGAGTGTTTGATAAAAGCTTTCACTGCAATAGCACATGTAAGAAGATGTTGGGCAGGTTCTTGTGACAGTTCAGCTGTCATACTAGCAAGGCTAGTTAGAGTCACTTGAGGTAGAGTTAGTCCTTCATCATCATCCATGACCAAGAAGAAAACACATTAGATAAGTTTGTTTTGTACAAAGAATGACATGAGCAAGACTTAGTTCCTAGTGCTTGATAGTGCAAGGAAGATCAATAAACTCTCTCAGTGGATTTTGAGCTTTATAAGGAGACATTGAAACACATTTTGTGGGGCCTAAATGTCATGGTTCTGACTGGTATAGTGTTAGATTCTTGCAAAATATATTTTAGGTTTAAAGTAGAAGGTAAAAATGCAAGAAGTGATATGCTTTTTGTCCTGAGGGAAAGAAATGAAAAGTATAAACAAATCAGACAAACAAATTAGACAAACAAACACAAAATCCTAACCCTAACCCATTTTGTGCTTCTTTCTGTTTTCTCTAGCTGGATCATAAAACCTGTACCAGTAAAGGAGTTCTGTTTAAGTACTGGATAGATTCCTGTCCACCCAGGAAACATAAGAATATGAAAGTGATAATATTCAGAATCTTACTGAATTCTTAACCCCTTTAACTTTACCCCTATCTTTTATGATAACTCCATGAAGAGAGGAAAGCAGATCCACTAACCACTCCATCACCCACAGAGCCTGTTACATAAGAAGCACACGGAACAGACATTCCAATGGGAACAGATGTGGCTGTTTAATTCATCTGCCCTGGCCCGGCGATTATGAGAATTAAACCTGGTCCATTTCATTACACCAAACATCTGAACATCCTTTTTCCTGAGATGATGCCCCTCAGATTCTAGTAGCTAACAGCCACTACCAGGGGGAAGCTGAGCACTAGCAATCTCAGAACCGACTTACATATTCTGTCCCAAATAAATGCCATGCAATGTCAGTCTAAGTGGATCCCACTTTAAAAAGGATATAAAGTAACTGTTGTGGTTTTGTTCTATGATCAGACTGTCAGCTAATAGGGCATAAGATTTTTTTATAAGCCACTATACATATTTCATCTGCTAGAATACAAACCTTTCTTGGATGCAGCTCACTGTATTTAGAGAAGAGAGTTGAAGTACTTGCTAGCACACATGAGATCCTAAACCACCATCTTTAATTAAAGAGCAAATAGCTAATTGATCCTATTGGTTTCTCATTACATTCTAAAACTCCAAATATTTTTGCTTGCAGATCATTTTCCTGTAAAATGCAGCACTCATCTGAAATGTGATGGCTGTGTGGGGGATGTAGTGATTCCTTTTCAGTTTTGGCTTTGAGAAGGGACACTTTATGATCGTCTTTATATTTTACTAGGAGTAGTAAAAATTCTCTCCATAATGATAATTTTAGCATGTGGGGGTTTGGCTGAGGTTGCAGTCTGGAAATCACATTGAAACAGCAGCACTTTTTCAGGAAAATGCAAATTCCTGAACACAGTTCTGTGATGTTTAGAAAATATTAGCATGCATTCCAGCATGATGAAAGTTCTTTATAGTCATGGATCATTTATAAAATAGATCAGAGAAGTTAATATATTATCAGAAAATTTTAATTATATCAGATATGATTTTGTGTGTGTGAGTGTGTATGTGTAAATGGGTATGAATGATCATGCTAATGTATGTACATAAAGGACTGAGGTAACTTTAGATGTCATTTCTCAGGAACTATCCAAATTATTTATTAAGACAGGAACTCTTGACATCCTGGAGCTTGCTGCTAGACTGGCTGGCCAATAAGTCCGAGTGATTCATCAATTTCTGTCCATCCCAGTACTGAAATAGGCAGATACACCCATGGCCTCAAATTATACATAGGTTCTGGGGGCCAAATCATTAACTCATGCTTACATGACAAAAAAAAAAAAATAACCACTGAGCACTCTTTTCTGCCTTACATACATGGTTTTGGGAAAGTATCAGTTTGAGCATCTTGGCCTCTCACAGTGATGCCTCCCATAGGCCTTTGTCTTCTGAGTTGAACAAAAGGCTGGACATCAATGATACACAGCTGTCCACTGGTTACAGGGAATCACTGAACTGCGCAGATAAAATGTGAGATGCTTACCTTTGGCTGATTCACTATCTCTAGTCCTGGGTGCTGTGTCTTCGGAGTATTCATTCCTGTCATACTCAGCACATTTACTTTTCTTTTAATGTCAGTTCCCTTTCTCTCCTCTGTAGTGACCAATCCTAATTGCAAGACTGGGATAGTCTGGCTTCTTCTGCCTTTACTAGGGAGTCCTCAGTGCACAGTTATTCATAGTGACCAGAGCTACTTTTTTCTGCCTCATTTCTGTTTAATAGGAAAGGGGCTGAACTCAAACCCAAACCCGGAGAACTCTCCATTGTGATAATAAAATGAGACTGAGTACATGGACTGAACTTAACAAGTGACAGTTCTTCCCTCTCTGACTTTCAGGTTGAGTGATGGTAGATAAACTGCTCCCTTGTGACTAATGAAGAAAATACCATCTATACATATGATGGAATAGTATTCGAACTTGGAAGGGAGGTGATTCAGCAATATATGACAACATGGAAGACCTTTGAGGTTTTACAAGATGGATCAAGGCAGTTACAGGAATGCAAATGTTTGCTAGCTAGTTTGACTTTTCTCCCTTTTTTTCACCCATTCTGCTTCTTATTTCCACGTGGTCTTCAGATACTGTTTCTACTTTGCCAACAGTTGGGGCAAAATATTTTATCTTTAGGTTTAGTTACAGGAAATGGAGTTGTTGCTCACAGTTTGTGCTCAGAGGGGATTTAGAAGAACTCAGTTGAGACTCAGGAAAAGGATGAGAAAGTGCCTGGATTGGGGGTAAATATCACTGCCTATCATTTTTATCATGCAGGAATATACAGTTTACTTAAGGTCTTTATATGCTCAATCATGGTCTTCAAACTTGGCCCTAACTTCTTTTGATGAAAGAGCCAGACAGCTTGGTTATCTCTGATCTTAGGTATGAGGACTAATTCTGAATGATTATATTAAAAATGAACCTTAAAATCATCTGTATACCTCTGGACAGAAGATTGTGTCTTGGCCTTGGGTTATCTATGCACAGGAAGAAAGAGTGATCTACATGGTTATGCTATGAACATCAAGTCTCTGTGGTTGAGAACTACTTCCTCAGCTTTGTCCTCGGGACTACAAGTTTCTATGGGTAACACAGGAACATGGCAGAGCTCCACCATGAGAAACTTCCTCCCAGTAGAGGTGCTGGATATGGGCTCAAGTTGGCTCATCCCAGAAAGAGCTTGAGATTGAGACTCTATATCCTCTATGCAAGTATACATGTTCAATCCAAAACTTTTTAAATAGCTGAATTTTGAAGGAAATTCAATTTTTCCACTTGATATATTATAGCTCTGGGATTTTAGAATTCATGGTTTTAAATAATTAGATTAGATATTTCCTGGTATGTTATTTAAAGTTTATTTTCTGTACTATGAATGCATATAAGAAATTTGTCTTTGGTGATTTCCCAGCGTCTTATAAGCCTATTCTCTTAAGTTAGGCTTGCACATACTTGTTAAAGTATTTTCTCCATTGCCATTACCATGGTAAGCCATTGGAAATTAAGACATGTTAGTGGAATAATGGTAGAAGAAAGGGGTTGAGAAAACAACAAAGAGATTGATCACTAGCAATTGGCCAACATATGATTATTATTTTCTATATAGAAACAAAAACTGTGGGTGGAAAATAAGATTGCAAAAATCCTTTAAAGGTTTTTAATCTGTTCATAATATATTCTTTCCTTAATTATGAAATGTGTGGGTAGATTAAAGGTATAACAATCTACTCAATCACCTTCATTAACCTTAAATGAGATACGTTGCATCTGAGGAGACATGTATAGTCAATTTCCCCTGAAATTATATATCACAATCCCTGTCACTCCAAAAGTAAAATAAATCATGGTAAGGTTTTCCTTGCAATGTGTCATTGTTCCAAGCACAACACAGAAGCAGCTACTCAGTCTTGCTCTTCAGACAACAATAAAGCTAATTATCAGATTGCCTAAGAGCTAGAAGGATATCTTGTTCCTATAAAAAATAAACTTTAAAAATAATAAAATATACAAACCAGATATCACCTTTGAATCATAGACTGAAGAAATTAATAACTTCTCATTCTCATCACACTATATCCATTTGCTTTCCTTATGAACAATAAATCATGTGAAATAAAGAATTCAATTGTAGGCTGGTAGTTGGCCATCCATGTGTTCATATGTAGGGAATCAGAACCAGTATCTACTGACAGTGTAAGGCTTTCTCAATGTGGTCCCCAGAGTAACAGAGACCTCATCACCAGAGAGCTCTTAACTTAGTGGGGTGGGAGGGTGTATCAGACCACTTACTAATGTAAAAAAGATAAAAGAAAATTCAAACAAGAATTGAATTCATAAAATCTTTTGGTCTTTGGAGTTGGACACTGGAACTCAAAGGATTTGGGAATGCTAGGCAAGTGCTCTATCACAGAGCCACAGCCTCAGGCTAGAGTTATGTAAACTTGTAAGAAGACAATAAGGCCCAGGACATCTGAGTTTCTTCTGATCCTAGTTGCCATAAACATTCTTTCAAAAGGGACAAATACCATCTTTTTAGGACACTTCAAAAGACAATGAAAATCAAAGTAGATGATGCCTGTGAACTAAGTTTGTAATCTATTATGATGGTAGAATTTAAAAGTCTTGCCTGGGTAGATTCTCCTTAAGTTGTGTTTTGCTTTACACTGTCCTTTTAACCTCAAGTGCTGACGCTTCTTTTCATTTTGATTTCTCATAGCCAAGTACCACAAACTGATGATTTGCTGAGGAATTCTTTCTTTTATTTATGTACTACCTATTCCCCAATCCATGTATTTACTGAACATGTATTTCCTGTACATTTGGAGGAGTTCCAGTGAATCCCAAAGATAGAATTGGTTGTTGCACAGCCTTGATGGGTATTTCCAGATGCCTTAGGATCTCCCAAGTAGAGCTAGTACAGGTGGAATGGGAAGAGATTGAACAGTAAGCCATTAACAAGGTTAGATCACCTGATAAGATATCAGAGTGTGTCTTTTTGAGGAATATCCTTGAATTTGTTACTTTTTCAATTGTGATAAATTAAAATAAGTTTAGGAAGGAAAGGTTTATGGGTTGAGGATTTGTGAGAACATTTCTTCATTGCAAGAAAGACAAGTGGTAGAGACTTGGGTAGCTGATCACATTGTGCCCAAGGTCAAGAAGCAAGAGCAAAGGAAGGATGAGTCGTGGCTTTCTCCTTTCCCCTCTGGATTCAGTCCAGGATCCCAGCCAGTAGGATGTTCTTCCAACATGCAGGGTAGGTAGGTCTTCTTTTCTACCTCCTCTCTGGAACTGTCATCGCAGACACACCAAGAGGAATGTTCCCTAGCCGATTCTAAATTCTCTTGAGTTGACAATGAAGATTAGCTATCACAAACCTATGTGGCAATTTTGACTTCTTCACCTAAGAATCAAATGGTTTAAATTGTAAAAACTTAGACAATTTTTATGAAGATTTGGGCATCTTAAACTCTCTAAACTAGGATCAGATAATGAATGAGCATGCTTCTTATGAAATAATCATTCTATTCAAGACAGGCATCCAGCAAGTAATTTACCAATTCTGGGCTTTTGATGATGGAACAAAGAGTTAGTGATGAAAAACTGAGGAAGAGTAATAAAGCATCTCATGACGAATTCATTAGTGAACATCACAGAAGCAGTCTTATGCCTAGATTCACTCAGTACTAAAGTTCTTTATCTCTTCACCTATCCTGACATGGCTGCATATGAAGTACATTTTCTATGGGAAAATTATTCCCTGTACCATTTTGTTCACAAACACTTTGGCAACCTTGTCAGCTCTGAGGTGAGGGTGAATTTTGCTTTCTGCACAGGAGTATGTACAAGTCACCCTTTGCTTGCTGGCTTGAGTTGCTGGAAATGAGTTTAGTACTTTCAGAGTGCTAGAAAGGCTAAGAAGAAACTAGAAAACAATCTTCCCTCTGCTCTCAAACTTTAGAGCTAAAGAAAGACAAGTTTGCAGTTGCACTTGCCCTGACTGTGTGAGATGACCTAGGGGTTTTCTGTTCTAGAATCATCAGCAAACTCTGCCTGGCTGGGAAGGATTACAAAACCTCAAGGAATATTTCAATTAACATGAAAGTTTATGAAGCTCCCTAATTCCTTTAGACTTCAGGTTCCTTTTTTTTTTTTTTTATAAAGTTAGGAGTTTGCACCAGATGGGTGCTGAGAACCCACTCTGCTGAGCTGTTTGAAGCTTCTGTTGTGTAGGAACAGCTTTTGTTTGTTTGAGATGGAAAGAAAGTGAATCATTTCCCATTTCTGTGTATTGTCATGCAAGTTTCCCGAGGGATGCTTTCTTCTGGGTGGTTAGGAATAAAAGACGAAAGTTTATATATGTCCTGCATCTGCTGTACACTATTCATTATAAAAATATTTTTAAAGTAAAAATTAATGATATTTTCTGCAGAGAGGTATTAAAGATAAGGAGAATACCTTTAAAGTTCATTCCACTTTGAAATTTGAAGGAAAATTTGTGTGCATGATGTAACTTTTCACATAAAACAAAGTAGAGAGGTGGGCTGTCATAGGTCCAGAAAAGTGGCTTGTTTTGATTGGGAGCAATGAATTATGTAACTGAAGGAATTTACTTGAATGATGATTGAAGAACCAAAACACAGTACTATAGGAAGTTAATTAGGGTAAAAATTTAAAATGCTATAAATAACTGTGTTAATTTAATTTCCCATTGCTTTGTAGAATGCACAGAACATAAAACTCACAGAACGACTCATAAAGCCAGAGCTATGCTTGATGCTGACTGGACGGGCTGTGCTCCCACCTTTGAGCTGCCACAAGGTTTAAAGGAGAAATTATTTTGAAAGCATATTTATTTTCATTCTGTGAAGGCCAAAGAAAAGCACTACTTACACTGTCCATATTCTTTTATAACTTTTGTTATTTTGTGTGTGCAAGGTGTGATTGTGTCGGCATGTGTGTGGATGTCAGAGACAACTTTGTACAGTTGGTACTGTCACCTTTGTCATGATGGTTATATGGCTGGAATCAAGTTTTCCAAGTTGTGCTAAAGGTGTCTTTACCTGTTGAACTACTTCACCAGTTCTGATAGCTTACTGTGTCTGGCAAATTTTTTGGTCATAGGTCCAGGCCTGAGTCAAATGCCTTTAATTCCATCCATCTGTAATTGCCTAGAGTTGTTTATTTATCAGTGGCTCATTATAAAAAATTAGCTTTGTAATAAAAGATAATATGATAAATATGCTTTGGAATCAAAATTTTAGATTTGAATTCTATTTTTCCTATGTGCTAGTGGTATGACCCAAGCTATGTGGTAAAACATTCAACCACTTTGTACTTGGAACATTATCCTCAGTTCCAAATCCAACACATAGTGCATGCTAACCAGGTATTACTTATTGCTGTTCTAAAAGTTTGTAGTTGATGAAATTATCCAAATTATCTCATACTGTGGGATTTATTTATTTTATGTTCTTCAACACTGAGATATACAACACTTTTTATATCACACTTTACCTGTTTTAGTGTTTGCTTCTCTGGATGGTCTATCAAAGAAAGAGAAGACTTAATCTGTACTTGTTCAAATAAGACTTTAAAGAAGACCGTGATGTGTATTAAGCTCTGAGGCAGAGGTTCACATTTACCCACATGAAGAGTTATTGACTGTCATGGGACATGTTCGTAAAGTAGATTTAGGATGATAACTGGCCTGTAATATGATTACATATGTGAAAATTGGATATAGTGATGGCCACTACAATAAAGAAAAGGTAATTCTATTTAAATTTCAGTATAAATTACCAAAAATATGAAATGTAAGATGGTTTCTAGTACATCTAGGACATACTTAATGCTGAAATAGTAGTGATTCAACTTTAAGTGAATGTCTTTGCAACTTCATTTGCTAAATATGATAATTTTATGTTTTATGTGATAGCTTTGTAAAAGCGTAAATTATTGTCTTAAATTTCACGAGGTTTTACATTAGAAACATAGTTTTCATCATTTGAAAAACTCAGATATCTAACATAGCTATTCTATGCTGTATAAGAGTAAGTCAGACCAATAATAGCCATTCTTTTTTCATAGTGTTATGGGGTGTGTACCCTCCAGCTCTTAAAGCTACCCAGTCACTTTTTTGAGACTGGGTGTTTTATTGACCACTGTGTATGCTAGGCTAGGGGGCCCACAAACTCCTAGACATTCCCCAATTTCCACCTTGCCTCTCACTTTAGGCATAAGATTACAGGCATGAAATATTGTGTCATTTGTATGTGAATTCAGGAGAACCTAATTCAGGTATTCATAAATATATTGCAAGCACATTATCTACTGAGCCCTTTTCCTAGTCGAAAAATAGTAATTTTAACATTTTGCATTATGATGTCCAATCCAAGGACAAACACAATAATTCTTACTCTCCCTTGTAACTAAACTTCATTAGCAATTTTCAGCTTCTAGTATTTTAATGCATGACATTGTGTAGTGGTTAAAATGAAGTGGAGGATATTAACTTACACTAGTAAATTCCAGAATTATGTTTGGCTTAATATATGAAGAGTCTTACTCACATTATACCTGTCACAGATGAGGAAGCTGTATGCCTGCATGAATATAATCCTTTTATTGGTTTGTGTAGACACAAATCATCAGAGACTTGTTTGAAAATCTTTTGAGATTCAAAGAAATTAGATGTGATATTAATATCATAAACTCAGCATGAGTGTAAAAGTGGAGATAATTTTCAAAACTAAATGCATTTAATAAAAATGTCATTCTTTTGTCCTTGTGTCCCTTAAGGATGACTGTATGTATTTGCATTGTTGACTAAAATTACAGAAGAACTAGGAAGTCAATGAATTAATCTTTTTTTCAAATCCACTCTTATTATCTCTGTAGTAAGCGCCCCCAAGCCAGCATGCTCTGTACTAAGGCACCCACAAATCTAAAGTAGAAACTGCCTTGTGAAACCTCTCAAGTTGTTATTTGGGAAAATTGACCCACATTTTAATTATGTATAGAATATGGATTTATCTGTTGGGCCCACTGTTGGGTCACAAACCAGTTTTTGCATAGTGACTTGTTCTCTGGTCAAATACTTTATACTTATAAATGCAAATCTTTACAGAAGACAGGAAAGAAATATTATGAGCCAATAAATACATATAGATTATTTAATTTCTGATGAAAATTGGGAGTCTAGTCAAGAAAGAAATGATTAGATAAATTTCAATGTGTCTGTCTTTCAAACAAGCTACTATGTAATCCAATTAGCTTTAGGAACAGAGATTTACCAAAAGTAAGTATTAATCAATGTTCTAATTATTTCTTGTGAATGTAGTCATTAGCTCTAAGAGTTCAAAAACTTAGCTCAAATTTTTGGTAAATCATTAGGAAATTAACACACCATCATCCTATATGCTTATTAAATATAAGGTTTTTAGATTTTACTCAGAAAAGTTTTTGTGGTCCCCTTATTATTTCATCCTTATTTCAAGCATGAAGCAAAACAAGGGGTAGCACAAAAATGGACCACTTCTCCAGTTTTCTTTGGTGGTTACATTGTAGTACGGACCTGTGATAAGCAAAACTAGACATTGTAGGCAAGGAACACCTCATTGCATGCTGTGACTTGCTCTTCCTAAAGCTTTCAAATTCTTCCACTGTAGAGAAAAAAAATTTAAATCCTTTCACCACTGAAGCTCAGTTCTGACTACAGTTAAAAATTTCTAGTGTATCTTTTGAAAATACAAGTGTACATGGGTCTACCCTAGCAAATTATCTCATGGACTTGGCATTGATTTATACCAAGCTTCCAATTGCTGCAAATATTGAGAAGCACTGAATTAAACGTAGACAAACCAACAAAACATTACTATCAATTATTTGTGTACATTTAAAAAGTAATGTGAAACATAATTTTAGTAATTCATTTAATCCAGTTGTGTCCAAAATATCACTTTTTATCATCTAAGGACCAAAAATTATTGAAAATATTTTGCATTCTCTTTCACTCTAAATCTTTGGAATGCAGTATGTGTATTTCAGATGTAGTACATACTTTGAATATTAATTGTTCATGAGTATTTACTTGAATTTATATTTGGAGTGTATAAAGCCTACAGTTGAGTATTAAGTAGTATGGGGATTGGAGATGTGTCCTTTGGAATTGGGCTAAACAACTGCATTTTAATTGGTTGTGGTTTTCTGTAATGCTCTGTGCCTGAGGCAATGGAAAATGTCCTTAATGAGGAATGAGGACTACAATTATCTCGGAATAAAAGGACAAATATATAGAGTGTTGTTGGGAATTATTCTGGTTTAGTGAAGAAATAGTTGTAAATTCTTCTCCAGGATCAATGACTTCACTAGTCATGCAGAGTTATCTAGGTGTCCAGTATAAGACACGGTTTCTCTCTTGTGTGGATATTAAGTCCAACTAGAAAGCTGTTGGCTACCACCAAGAACATTGTAAAATAAGGGATTGAAAACTTACAAAGGCCAGAAAGTTTATTGTGAGACTGTGTCACCCACATTACAGCCTAAACATGGACTGAACAAAGACCACAAGAGACATGCCAAAATGGATGAGGATAGCCCATATGGCCTCAATCCTTTACTCCAACTACAGGCAAGTAAGGGATGCTGAGATGGAAAGAAATATTATTTCCCATGTAAGGGAACACCAACTGCTTTTTCAACATACAATGGTCAGCTCTAAAAACATGTATATAGGCAACATTAAACAGATTGAGCAGTTTACATTTAGAAATGTGTGTGTATATATGTGTGTGTATGTATGTGTGTGTGTGAGAGAGAAAGACAGAGATATAACAGGTTAATGAAAAATTAAGAGACCATAAATTTGAAAGAAAGCAAGAAAGGATAATGGGGAGGTGGGATGGAAGGAAGAAATGGAAGAGGAAATGATGCAATTATAATTTCAAAATTAAAGAAAATTTCAAAAATAAAAGCACAACAAATCCCCAAATCCCTTATAACTGAAAAAGTAAATTTTTGTAATCAAGCTTTTTAGAGAAAAATTAAATGTTTTCCAATAACTACATTGAATATCATTTTAAAATCTGATTACAAATCAAAAAAAAAAACAGACTAAAGTTGGTTTTTTGGGGGGCAGTATTTGGGCTTTCAATCCCACTTTGGTACTGCAGAGTTGTAGAGAGTCTCATTTGTAGCAGTCTGTGTTCCATTTTTATTAAATAAACATGGTGTAGCTACAGAATTACCTTTAGAGTCAATTATGAAGAAATTGATTAAGAACCTGCCATGATGCCTGCTGTACAGTAGGCTTTCAGTTAGATTTTTTCCAATACTTCTCTTCATGGCTCCTAACGAAGCAGCCACCTAGTTGGATCTCTATATTAAAAGAATAAAATGGAAATGACAAGGACATTCCAGTCTGTATCTCTTCACTTATGATCATCTTTCTAAATTCATTCACCTCATCCATCTAATCCATGAAACCTATCAACAAATAACATGCCTGCATATTCTTCAATAAATTTCAAGACATTTGACTTAGTGACACTAACTTCTAGAGATATTACATAGTCTTTGTCTAAGATAGCAATTGCACGGTGGTTGCCCACAGGGACAACTCAACCCATAATTCTCTTTTATGTGCCAAATGCGATTCTGTGCGATCAGGGTTTAACAGTCACTAGCATTTAAGAATCAGGACATAGGGCTAGCACTCAGATCTGTAGTTTCCTCTGAAGGAAAGTAAAAGGAATATTGTACACAAGACTTCATTTCTATGTCAGTACAGGTTGCTAAGCTGACGCTGTCCCTTTTCAGTGGCCCTGTGTTCTCAGGTGCCCAAGTAAAACACTCTTTCCTTTCTACTTTGAAAATGACCATCAGTTACTACTTTCTATCACCCTGTACTAACAATTTTGCTTTATCTGTTGCCATAACTTCTCTGTCTAAGTAGGCCCTCGAGTGTATGAATTCTGGTCCATTTCTATGTTAAATCTACAAGCTAAATCCCCAGTCTGTCTTCAAAAAACCTAAGGTCTCTCATGTAAACTGGCAAAGTATTACCTCCTTCTGATTCCCCAAGCTGTCTACTGGCTTTTGGAGTTAGGGCTTGAATGCCTTTGTGACCTGGAAGACAAATTTCCTGCAAGGTGATTTTTGACTTAGAAATGTGTGGAACTGTTCCCCCTTTGCTGAAACACCACACTGGATGATCTTCAAACCTGAACTTTAAGTCATGTGCTCATCAGCTCTGAAGAGAATATTTTTTAGACTACTAGTAATTCTGTGACTGAGCTTTAGGAGGACAGGCCATTGTTACTCTTCTAACACATCAGTTGACATTTTAGTGACACTGAATTGCATATAAGATGCCAAGCAACAAGAAATTTTCATGTATCAACTCTGTCTATGGTAAGAGTTTGGATGAGTTTATATGCTGTTTACCTTTATAGTGACTTTAGGATGTTGAGGTTCTTATATTTACCCTGAAATTTTGAAATATAATTTAATTCTCTGTATGGAATTACTTTGCACTTTTTTTATTTTCAGCATTTCTTTATTTTTTCAAAGTGGAAATGCCTTTAGAGGTCATAAAATGTAAGCTTCTCATTTAAGGCTTTAGGACAAAAGGGCTAAGGAATGATTCCTGTTTCAGCCCAGTCACCGAACAAGTTAACCATGAAATGTCTACCTGAATTCAAATTCTCTTCCACACACTAAAACTCTAGAGATGTGTAGATATTACATTCATTTTATGTACAAAAATATCTTAAAATTATACATTTCTATTTGCCTTATCAATGTTAAATAAGATAATTTTGAAAAAATAAATTTGACCTTCATATATATCATCACATATGTATAATTTCTAAAATTAGAAAAAAGAGTTTCAGAAAAATAAAACAAGATTAGGCTTAATTATATTGTTCCCTGAGTATAGTACTTACTCATTATAATATTATAATTTATATAAAGTACTTGCAAATATATAAGAAAAACAATACATATTGAAAATCTTGCAAGTGAAATTGTTAGTTTGATCTTGGCATGTCTTTTTTTTATTTTTTTTTGGCATGTCTTTATAAGTATAATATATAAAATCTTACATATGGAATTAGATATTTTTATTTCATACTTCTTCACCTTTTTTCTTGATATAGGTTACTATTATTCTCCCAAATACAGAATAATACAATCTTTAAGTTGGTATTAGAATTCTATAAATATACTATAATTTATTTTATTAATGAATTTGATTGATAAAATATGTATTTTATTTTTCCATATCATACATATTTCTAATTTTTTCATCACACATTAAGGCTAACACCATCAATCATGTCTTGCTAGAGATCTCTGTATGTTGTTTGCTTGATGCAATTCCTAATATTAGAGTTAATGACTCTCTGGCTATGAAAAGGCATTATTCATCGACATTGTAGTAGATACTGTGAAATTCCTCTCTACGGAACACTTTATATTGATTTACCTATGATTCCACTAGCAGGTTTTCTATTTAACTAAACCACATGAAAAGGTATATTTGATTTTTATATCTCTGATTAATACTTCTGTTTCCTTTCTAAACTTTTTAAAAATAAGGTAGTATAGACAAATACTAGTATTTTTCTTATGAATCATACAAAATCAATATGATGGATAGATGGATTTGCCAAAAGGTATGTGCTCAAAGACTGAAAGAATGGGTGTGTGTATAGAGCTATTCACCATGTATACACATGTATATATATATATGCATACACTACTCTTTCTTCCCCTCCACCTCTGCCCCCCAAACACACACACTTGACAATATCATGTATCTCAAGCAATATCACTAATGGTGTCATAAAGTTGGAGAGTTATGCTCTTACTGCTTGTAGAAGTAAGCTACTACGTGGAAACTTTTATAAAATTACCCAATGAAAACCTTTCAGGTTTAATGTTTTTGAATCTGCACTTGTGTTTATCAGTTTTCTGTTTTATCATCAGAGATTTTAAAAACAATGAAATTACTCCTCACTGGAATTAAGCAGAATTCCATTTCAGTATGTCATTTATAGCCCACACAGCACATTCTCTTTCATTGTATGGTCTATGTGTTCTGGGCATTTCTGATTCATGATCTTCAATTGAATAAAACCCATTGTGTTGTGGTAAGTTCTACAACAGGAAGTACAGCTGAAATATGTTCCTCCTCTCTGGTAGTCTGTCCAGTGAAACAGACTTTAATTCTTCTGCATAACTATTGTGTTTTTCTCATAAACAGTAATAGGAAACAACACAAAAATTTAAATGCTCCCTTTTGTCCCTAATGAGACAATAGAGTAACCTAAACATTTTAGTTTATCTGAGCCACTCTGTAAGAGCAGAAGTAGCTGTTCTGGAGTCTAGAGAAGTAAATGGCAACTCCAAAGCCTTTCTTTGCTGCCCTTCTGCTACCTGGCAAGTCACTCATCCTGCTATTTAAGATAGTTTCTTCATTTGTAAAGTTAGAATGTTATTTCTGTCTTCATGAAGATGTTGTCACCGACAACTGAGAACACCACCATTGTGAAGTGCTTATCTGAGTTTATGTGACTAGGGTCTTTGCTCATTCTCACAGCCATTGTATACTAAGCACTGGGTTTATTATTTTCAAAAATCTTCTATCTCCTATGTCCAATCAGCGATCTTTTTTATTTGGTTTGTCTAAGTTTCCACAGGATAGGATGAATGTAAGGCAGGTGCTGGACCTTATTAACTCACGAAGTCTCTTAGTCATTTGCTTTTGGTCTTAATAAACCCAGGTGGCTGTTTCTAACTAACAACCTGGATGAGTTATCTGTTTTAGATTTCAAGAAAAATAATCTATAGCATTTAAAAAACAAGGCAGTGGAATCTAAAATTTCCCAGAGATGCACCGATCATCCTGTTTTATAGATAATAATTTTGTCATTTCATATTCTAGGATCTGAACAAACCAAGTTCTCCTCACATGGCTGATCATCCTTTTCATCTTGCCACTGGTCTTCCTACTCATCATTATCTCAAAACCCCATAGCTCTAAGTAGCTAACCAATGCACGCTGAAAGGTAGCTTAGATTTTGGACTCTACAAAACCGTATTAATTAGTCTATACCCATATCTGTTGAAATTTTGAAAAATGAAAACAACATAAAAGAGAAGCCACTATCTACCCTGAAATTTTCTCCAACCTACTTACAATGAGTTGGCCCTCCCCTAGCTCACATACTCCTATATAATGTTAAAACTCCCCCGTCCTCTGTCTTTCTCAGATTTCTAGCTTTAATTTTCTATTACTTGTCCAGATGGTGCTGCCAAGTGTCTGTGTCTCTGCCCTATGTAGACTCCCTCTTTTCCTCTTCCCTGCCTTTTGTTTGTCTCATCTTTCTGACATTTCTCTTTTCCCCACATCCAAGAGCCAGCTCTGTGTTTACATCTTTGCCTCTCTCCTGGCTTCTGTCTCTATAGTAACAAAAACTTAGCAGAGAAGCAAGAAATGCTGGGTTCTATCAGCAGGGGGCGGGAGAGTCCTGAGAAGAAAAGGGAAGGAACCTTGCCTTGCGGAAAGCCAGAGATTCCATCCTATGAGTGATGATTGCTGATGTCTGCCAGACACCCTTTGTTTCCCTTTCTTTACCTCCTTCCTCTTGTTTAGAGGATCACTTCCTGCAGGGTCTACTGGGGTAGAATAAGATGTCAGAATTGATCTCCATATCCCTGGTCATCTGGTCTTGTTGCTGGCTGCCTACTAGCTTTGTTTGAGACTGCTCAGCAGTTGTCAACCATATCACAACCTGGCCATCACTTCCTGACAAGTCTAATTTTGTAAACCAGAATTGGACCCAGGGACATGTAGCTTTTAAAAGTTTTTCACAACTTCCCAGAGAGGTGATCTAGTACCACCTAGAGCTAGCTGCCTTTGAAATATGGAGAAGCTCAGCCCCAGAAAATGGGTAAGATTTTCTGAATGATGAATTCTATAGATGTGAGAAGTATATCAAGAATCCCAGATCATCTGTTTCAAAGAAAAAAAAAACACATTTATTTGAAATATTCAATAATATTTGTTTTTTTGGTTCAACAACTTAGGCATGCTTTTATTTCCACAAAAGCTATGAAGAATTCTAATGTTCGATTTTAAAAGTTCAGAATTTTGATAAATGGCAATCTTGAGCCTTGATTCCCATGCACTACTTGAGTTAATAAACATGCACTTGTATGTGTGATTGAGTCTAGTCCTTAGTTGTGAAGTAGCTTTATGGATACATGTAATTAAACTTATAGCAAAATCAAATCAGAATGAAACCCTTCTTCCACATGCTTTTTTTTAGCCACAGCCAATTTTTAAACCTTTTCAATGCTGTGCAACTCTTTGGTTCTTCTTCCTACTGAAATGACCACTGTGAAGGTTCATTTCACAGGCTCAGGCTGTAAACAGCAGGGCAGTTTCTAATTTTGCTTTTCTGTAGTTAGAAGATAGATAGCCATGATTGTTGGATTAAAATACCCAGGTACGTGAACATTAATTTCAATGTTTTGTCAGAATTCCACAGAGAACCAAGAAAAGGATATTAATTTTAAGTGAATAAGTACAATTTTACTCACAGTCTGGGGAATATTATAAGATTACAGGTATAGCTAATTTTAAGAACTTTATGAGCTTTTGTAGAATACATACTCAAGGGTAAAACCAGCAAGAAATTGCACGTATATAATTGAACAACAAATAAACCTCAATAGAGATGCTCAGTGGTGCAAATGGTAAACTTGGCCTTTGGATTTCAGTTGAATGTGGTCCCTCAGGCTTTATTGAGGCCCATGTTCCTGGAACCTTTGCTTTGGGGTTTTGTAATGTCAAGGGGAGGCATAAAGAGCTAGAGTCATTGGTGGGAGGGCTTTATGAAGGGACTGAAATCCCCAGAAAATAAAATCTTGAAATCAACTGAATGCCCTTGGGTTTTATTAGCTAGTGCTTTTCATAGCTCATAATAAAGTACACTGAGAAGGTCACTTCTTGAACAGTGCTATGCAGACTGTAGTATTTGACTTCTCCAATTGTTTATAAGCAGACAGGGTGAGGAGTTTTAATAAATACTTGGCCAAGAGAAGTATTCTGGTGTGTATGTTTATGAATCAAGCAATGAAAAGTTGAATTGGGTTGCTCCTCCTCTCTCACACTTCTCTGCTCACACCCTGGGGCAGCAAGCTTCAACTTCACTGAAACTGGTTACAACATTTTTGCTCTTCCTTTCACATTTTACAATTGTAGAAGTCATAGGGACATTAATGGGCTATTTACATATTCTCTTTCTGAAACAGGCAAAAGATTTGTTTTCCAACTTCATCTCTGCCATCTCTCCACTTTTCTTAAAGTTTCTTTGTAGTTGGATACAGGGATCCCATAGGAAAATGTTTATCTCAAGGACCTTTTTTTGAGCTCAAACACTGAAGTTTAAATATTAGAATCAACATCAAGTGGGTTCACGAAAGAAACAGATCACAGATGTCATCATCAATGAACAGGAGTCAGACACAAAAAGCAGAGAAGCTTGCTGGAATAGTGTTCACAGAATTGAAGACTGGACAGATGCAAAGGAAGGTGTGGGGTGTGTGTGTGTGTGTCCAATATCTGCAGGAACTGCACTAAAGTTAGAGGCAAAAGTATATTGTGATGAAGCACATATATAATTCATATCTTTGTATTCATGCTATTTTGTGGAGAAATTCACTTTATAAAATAATGAAATTCAGTCCAATAAAACTGAACTAATATACAACATTGCTGATGTACAGTTATTTTTCTACTTGATTTATGGAACAAGGTGAGCAGGATAAAGTAGTTTGGCCCGAGTTCAATTTTTATCCATTTGAACTCCATCTTTCAAGCTATGGGTTTAAGCATTGAACTGTTGCTTATGTTTGCCTTCCTTTGATACAAAGTTAATTATGACAAGCTGATTGTGGTCTTTAACACTGATGAGTGGCCTTTGAAAGGCTTGCTGGCAATTTCACTTGATACTTCTTTTTGTTGAAGGTGCAGTTTAAAAAGTGAAAGCCTGCTAATCAGTTTAGGTTTATTTTACACTAATTTTGTACATATTCTTCTTGTCTTTCATATGAAAATATATTATAGGTGTTTTGTTTCTAATACTAAAAAGAGAGGGCCACGAAGCTTGCAGAATGGCATCACTTGAAATAAGGCAAACACACAGACAGGTGTGATTCAGCTACACTTTTCTGGGTAACATTGATACTCATTAGAGGAAGCTTTTGTTCTTTGGAAGTAAAAGTAAGCACTCTGCAATGCCTCACCTGTCACTCAGTACTTATAATTCTGTGTGTTTTTTACGGAAAGAGGATTTTCTGTTCACGTTCCAGATATGGTAATTGATACTATAACTTAAGAGTCTGTTTTTTATAATGATTCTGGGGTTTGAGTGCAGGACCTTGAACACGCAAGACAAACACTCTACACATGAGCTAGATCCTCAGTCTAAACATAAGAGTAATACAGCATGTAGGGTTTCTATAACTTCCTTTGCAATTTAAAACAAATATATAAAGAAACCAAAGCCTTTTATATATATAAAACATGTCCCATGGATATTACACATGGAAGCATCTAAGTGTTGTTTACAAGGAGTGTATTTTGCTTTTCTTAAATCCTACACAAAATTATGAAAATAATTATTTGCCCCTGCAAGAATAGTGGTTTGATACAATGCCTTATGCCACAGTTGGCTAGAGTAATTGGTGCTTGAAAAATTGTAGGAGGTGCAGAAAAGAGAGAGATCTGGATAGAAGATCAAAATAGTTGTCAGCAATCTCAAAAAATTTAACTAGCGTATGAAGTATTTCCATGTGATTTTCTTCTTTACAGGCTACTCACAAGGTTCCAGCCAATGCCAGTGGCTCTTGGCTATCACAGCTTAAGGGTACAGATGCAAAGATGGCTTCATTCTTTCATAAGCTCACTTAGCTTACAGATGCTACAATTAAGTAATCCCAGCTTCACAGACCTAAAATCAACTCTAGATATAGGGGACATTGAGACAGGAGGATGACAAATTCATAGCCAAGCTGGTTACAGAGGGAGTTCAAGGTGAGCAAGGCCCAATCAATGAGACTGTCTCAAATGAAAGGTGAAAAGAGGCCTGTGGATGTTCCTCAGTGGTAGAGTGCTTGCCCAGCATACATAACTATAGGTTAAATGTCCCGCGACCCACAGAAGAGGCTAAAATTAGATGATATAATTCATGGCTTTACAGTAACATCCTGTGCTTATTGTGCTGCTCATTTTTCATCTGGTTGTAAAGAGAAACAGAGAGTGATGGAGAAAAGAAAGGAGAGAGAGAGATACCTGGTAAGTGGTGGCTCTTCAGAGCTAGTTCCTGAACATCAAGGGCTACACAGAAAAGAAAAAAAAAATCAGAGAGAGAGAGAGATTTTAAACGTGATTTAGGAAAAATAGTTTGTTATTATTTCTTTTTCCTGCAGTATTTCTTTGTATAGTAATGCTGAGTCCTTTAAGGTCTGTAAGTCCTGAGGTAACTGGGCTCTGCTTCACTTACTACAGATTCTCCTCACAGGAACCTTTACCTACAGTCAGAATTAACATTATCTTCAAGCAAGAGTCCAGCAGTATGTTAAGATTTTTGTGATTGTTGTTATAAATTACAGTGCTTTTTTATTTCATGGTATGTAAGCTAGGCTATACTTTTTTATAAATATACATTAAACCTACATACATAACAAATTATTTTAATATGGGTGGAGGGACATTAAAAATCAGCTTTTCACAGAATGACTTTGTATTCAGGTACCCAGTTGCAATTTGAAATCTAATGGCAATTTAATTTTGCTTTTCATTCTTTTGATTCCTGAAATGTCACCACAGACTCTTTTCACTTGAAATATATACAAGCAGAGATATCACTATGCATAGTCGTTCTCTAATTGCACCATATCTCATTAGATTGCACACATTAATTTCACTCTATTGGAGAAAAAAGAAAGCTGAAGAAACTGCACAGTAGTTAACTTCATATGAATTTTTATGAGTAAACATACACATTGGTTTGATGCTCCTGCTGAAGTGATCCTTGGAATTTCATTATTGGGGGACTAATATGACCAAATGTATAATTATAGAATTGGTAAGCTTAATGACTCTGAGGAACTTATGTTAATTCAACTGCTTATTTTAAAATTGAATCTCAATTCTGATTCATTGATTCTACCCACTGACAATGACACCATTTTCTACCAAGTTTCCTTACTTCTAGACAGTGTTTATAGTCTTCTCTCAGATGATATACAGACATAAAAATGTAATCTATAGATTGTTCTATATTGTATATATTACAAATATTATATATACTAAGTATAATATATATATTTACCTAGATCTAGTATTAAAGCATAGAAAATGGTAGTGTAGAAGAAAGCAATCCTATTTTTATAGATCTTACAGTCTAAGAGTGAGAAAGATGAAAATTCATCAGTAAACAAACAATAAGCCACTAGTGAGATGGATTCTGGTAATGATAATAGTAAGTCTTTTAACCAAATTAGAAAATATGAGACACCAACTTGGTAGGAAGGCCTACCTCAAATATGATGGTTCACAGGTACTTTGAGGAGAAGACTTTTGATGTGACAAAACCTGACAATGCAGAATGTGCTAGACTGAAGGAAGAGAAAGCAAAGGCCCTAAGGACAAACAAGTCAAGTGTGAGGGTTTGCTCTAATGACTACACAGATAAAGCTGTAAGAAGATGTGCAGTAGGTTGTGGGAACCAGGGTCTAGAGGCTGCGTTTGTCCTTTACTGAGTCTCTTTGGCTTTGTTTAATAATTGGTAAGCTTTGCCAGATAGCTCACTTATAAATTATACCCTTTCAAAACTTAGCTTTGAAAAAAATAGCACATTCAAATAGGTAAGAAGTTTTCTTTTTCATTTAAGTTTTCTCATATATTATCAGCAAAATACTATATTGTAGCAGATGGAAATATTTTTCCCTCTAGGACAGCAGGGTAATTTTGCAAATGGTATCCCCTATATCCATCATTATTTTCTGTCAGAATGAAAAAGCCAAATGATGCTGTTGCTTATTTTCCTAAAACATTGCATCTAGTATATATTTAATTGTTGGCATAATCAGCTGAATTTGCTATTAGCCATTCTATTTTCTAAAGGCCTCGTTCTAGTAAACACATGTGCTTGCTCAAATTCTCTCTATTTGTTGGTTCTGGTCCTAGCCTCCAAAGGCTTTTAATTGTCTCACCGCTCTTTGCCCCTTACAATGAATTAATATCACCTGTAGATTTAATTAACTTGCTGTTTATATCTTTGGCCTTGATCATAATAAAGATGTTTAGTGAGACTTGAAAGACGCTCCTACACTGAATATAATATGCCATTTAAGTCCTGTTTTCCTGTAGCTTATCATTCCTGTTTTCATCAAAAAAAAATCTCTCTCTTTGACCTGGATCTGGGGTGGAGATAAGAATTTGTGATTCTCTTTATCCTGCTTTGTTTTTGTTTTTATTGCCTAATCTTTAGGCTAATTGATGTACATGCTTATTTCTTCAGTCCTGTTGAGGTTATTGTGCATTGTATTTTATGGAAGATTTTTAGCTGCAATTTCCCACCATGAATCATTGTGCTGCAGTCTTTAAATTGTCTTATAGACGTTTCATTTCTCAAGGCAGTCATGTGATCGCTCAGGAAAAGAATTCCCTTGACTGATCTAAAGTCCTATAAATCACTTCTATTTATGAGTGTTGTTTTCCATTGGTTGATGTGGCTTAGAGAAGTTTGTTCTGAAGTTCTCCAGTTTAGATACTTGTTCAAATACATTCCCAAATAACAGGGCTGTATTATAGACTTATTCATTGTGATTTTTTTATTTTTAACAACAGCGGTCAGGGGGCTGGAGAGTTAGGTAAGAAGCTGAGAGTGCTTTCTGCTTTTGCACAGGACCCATATTTGATTTGCAACACCCAGATGATGGCTCACAACCGTCTGTAATCCGATTCCTAGGAGATCTGACATCTGTTCAGGTCTCCACAGTCACCAGGCATGGAAGCAGTTTACATACCCAGACGAAGGCAAAACACTCATACATATAAAATAATAAAATAAATCTTTTAAAAATATATATAAAAAAATTACAGCAGTTAGTGATAACAGGAATTTCTCTGTCCATTCTTCATCCTAGGTTTCATTTTCTTCCATTGTGCTGCATGGTCTTAGGCCCACCAAATCAAACTTGCCAGGAAGATGCTGTGATCTGTGACCTGCTACTCCCAACTCATCACCTGGCTTTTCTGCACTTGGCTGAGTACCTACCAAGAGTGTAGGGAGGCTGGAAGAACTGGACATAGAAGGTGAAGTGTCTTGGGACAGGTTGTAGTGTCTTGTCAAGATGAGGAACTGGGCTCCTCCTCTGACTCAGCATACTAAGTATTCAGAGAGTGAGTGACTTGGGTCCCCCAAGGTACTTAAGGTACACCCAGCACATGACTCAGTGCTCATTCATGAAGAAGAGAAGAGAGTACAACAGGGTCCAGAGAAAGAGCAAGGTCAGGGGCCTGTCTGGACATAGCTAGGGCTTTTCAGATTCTGAGGGAGTAAAGAAGAGGTAGTTCTGTGGGTTCTTTGGATGGAAGATGTACAGCAAAGTCATTCTAAGAGGTGAGCAAGAGGAGTCTCTTACCAGAGGCTTGAGAGCTGTGTGTGGTTGATCCTGTGGAGCATCCCTGCATAAGACAGAGCAGACAATGACAGAACCCAAGGTATCTGTAGCTGAGACCCTCATCATGCAGAGGGCACAGAGGAAATGCTTGAAAAATAGGCATTGGGTTTTTCCTTGACCCCAGCACCCCAAGCACAGCTTACATGGATGCTGGTCAAGTAATCTCTTTTGTTCCCTTTCCCTTTATCCTTTTTCTGCTTCCTCCTTCATCAGGAAAAATCAGAAGCCTAAGCTTCTGGGAACAAGGAGAAAGAGGAAAACGAGGAAGCAGTCATCAGTGACCCGAGACCATCAGCCCCTTTTCTAACCAAGAATTTTCAGTGTGAATTCAGCTGAGGAAGGAGAGATGCAATGATTTAACTTTAAATGAACTTCAGTATTTTGATGGCTAACTTGGGCTACACATTTTAATTATTGAAGAATACATTTTTGTGAACTACAAGCCACTTAAGGACTTTTCTTAACAGAGAAATTATAGAAGTCCAGCAGGCAGGCTAAGCTGTCCCTAAAGAAAAGAGTAGAGACCCCCTCTACAGTAGTAATCTTCAAGATTTGTGTCTTTGCTTTTAACAGATTACAGAATTGTAAGATTTTAACTGAGCATTTGCTTTTCTACTTTTCAACATCACTGAGAGTAGCTGTTAAAGATGATGTGGGTTATAAAGTCAGTCAGGATACCTTCAGCCAAACAGCTTGGGATCCTTGGGATTAGTTTATTCATCTTTTAATTGATAACCTGCCTTCTGTCATTTATGTCTATAGAAGGGAAACCCACATCTAACTACAGGAAAATTTAGGAGGAAATGTCAACATGAAGAGAAAATGACAGAGTGTTGAAGTGGAGGATGGAATTTGATACCTATATTCTTAAGCTGTGGATGAGGCTCTATTAAGTACTCTATTAAGTATTAAATTTGATGTTTTTACAACATCAAACAAAAAGCATTTTAGGATGGGAGTTTATCTGCTGACTTAATGACTACTTTAGGATGTCCAGAGCTCCTTTATAATGTTGGAACTGTGTATTAATAGTAGAAGGAGTGGATGTCTCTAGTCACATGTCAAGTAGAAAATTCTGGACAAATCAGGCACCAGAGGAGAGCCTAATTAGGGAAGTATCTTGTATTGCACAACCTTAGGCTTCCTTTCCAGGACTCAGAGTGCAGATGTTGATATGGTGTCTTCTGGGAGTAACTGGTCAGAAACCCAGGCTATGAGTCCTCAGCCATTAGCACTGCAGGATTCCAGTTTGACATCTTTGCTCTAGAAGCACACTGGGGGTAACATACCTATTCATCTGAGAAAAGCATGACTCCTGTCTAACTTCTCTGGTAAGAATGCAGTTCATTTTTCAGTCTGGTTGTGGGAGCAAATGGAAATGAAACAGAACATAAATGCAATATCTATTACAAAAATAGAAGGTTGAGGCAGCATTGAATTTTGATTTGGTGCTACCAAAAACAGCTGTGCTCCTATGATGTGTGAAGACTCACATCAGCAGTTGTAGAATTTATTTCACTTGAAAGATTTATACTTTCTCAAAGCATATCTATAGCCAAAGTAACTGAAGGTTCTAAAATGAATATTCTGTAAAAAGATGTTAAAATTTTATTAGCATAACTGAGCAGTGCGCTCATACAACCAGAGGGGAGCGCTACTGAAAAGCATGGTCCCATTTTCTGTTTTTTTCTGAGGGTTCCAGTACTCAAACTGGACTCTACTAATTTTCTGCTTCTAGTATTTACAAAAAGTGTTTCACCTCAGCGTAAGGATTCTGTTATTCCTTTGGCAGCAGAAATATTTATCTAAAAATATTCACATGTGGTGCTTTTTAACTATATTAAAAGTGAAAACCTTTCAATGCCACCTAACACCACAAATTTCCGAGAGTTTTGAGCACTCATTGTCTTCAATTCTCCTCATGCCATTCTTTTGCAAACTCAAGCAATGCAGGGATCTACAGTATTCTTACAGTTTTAAATGATGATGAGCCCTAATTTACATTCTTATCCCAGGCCTTTCTCCTTGAAAAAAATCAGTGCTCAGAAATGGTTTTTACATATTAACCTTGAAGTTAACTCTTTTGCAAAAGCTATAAATGGTTTCTGGAAGGCTACAGCTTTTGTCCCCAGATGGGATGACTGTTAGATGTCTTAACTCTAAACTGGCATTTGGGCATCAAGTGCAAGATTAGGGTCAGATACACAGAAACCTATAAAAGATTGAGCAGAAATGATGTGAGATGCCAGGGAAGGTCCTGGGAAAATGCACATTAACAGATATGTAAGAAAGCAACTTGATACTATAAATATTTATTTAAACCATGTTTAAACATTATGGTCTTGGTGTCTGAATTTGGCTATGGAAAATCATTTCTTTTGTCACTTCTTTAAATGCCCAGATGTGTTACTATTGAGAGAAGCTAGTATTTCATGCAATGGACTATAGTAAGTGTTGATTTTATCAGATAGTTGCCACAGTTATTAGTCTTGCCTTGTTGTAGTTAGCAGTATGTTAATGTATGGAGTCTATCTACAAGTCTTTGAAATAAATTACTGGTGACTGTGAGATTTTTTCCCACCACAGCCAACCTGAGTTTTACCCCTGCAGTTTTATGAAGGTAAATGTGTCTGTTTATTATAAGTCTATTAGAGGCTCATGAGGTCCTGCTGCTGAGTGCTGTGAATAGCATGATTTAGCAACATCGTGATCAGTTTTCAGTAACCTGTAGGTTGTTAGATGCTAATAAATGCATTCTGTCTTCTGTGTCACATCAGGCATTTGCTAGAAAGAGATTAGGACACAACAAACAAATTAGTCACATGTGTGGGTGATGACGGACCATGGGAACAGTTCTTTGGCAACGACATGGATGTGATGACAAGGTAGCACTTAGTGGACACATGTCCCCAGAAATACTGTGTGTTGAGCAATTATTGACACTTCTCATTAAGACCAGTGAATGTATGGATCTTGTTAGGAGGGTGAGGTTAAAACAAAATATTGCTTTTGTAAAACCTTTGGTAAGCCAAATAGTCTTATCATACCCTAATTTATACTAACATTCCCAAGGGAAGTCTCAGATATCTACAACAGGTACAAAAGCCTTGAGAAGTAGAGTGCCTGGACTAGATTCAGCTACTGTTGAGATATAGCTGCTGACTCATCTTCCTGTGAGCATGATTCTCTTTTACCCTACCTACGAAGTGTCTAATAATCTAATAGACAGTCTATGAACAATCACCCACAGTCCTGGGCAATTGGGAAGACTAAAACATTTTGGAATGGTAAGTCGAAAAATAAATGCTTGTATTTTATTTTATTTTTGGTAAACAAAGGAGCCTAGGATTCTCAAAGATACATATTCATTTCAGTATGTGCTTAACAGCTTCCCTTTTAAAGAAATGCAAAGCAACGAGAGTGTGTGTCAGGCTACTCAGGCCTTAGAGCCTTTGAGGGTATGCACTGACCTGGTTTTTTACTCCATTACCACAATCCCTTCTGAAAGGGCAACAGTCACCAACACTGTGTGATGGCCAAGCAGTGTCTTTGTGACCCAGAAGGTAATTAGTCTGGACTCAGAAAGATAGCTGGATTCCCCTTATCTGTGTGTGAGCTTGCAGCATGACAAACGTTATTAATGGTCGTAAAATTATCTGATCCCTTTTTAACAGCAGCCTTAGCATTTGTCTCTCTGACCTCCCATGGCAGATATTCCCACAGGCTGACCAATGCGCTGGGTGAAGATGAATTCCTCTTTATTGGTTTGAAATTTATTGCCCCTTAATTTCATTGATCAAAGAGAATAAAAGATCAAAGAAAGGGTAGCCCATTACATGAAGATACAAATCATTATTACTTTCTTTAATATTTTTGACATTAACATTAATCACTATGAATTATGGCAGTGCTCTTTTGGATGTAATACGCAACTTCAAACACATTTCATTTTAACACCATGTTACTGTTCAATGTGTTAGTTAAGCCAAGTTTCTGTTAGCATAGTTTTTCTTTTTTTAATCTCCATCACAACCAAATAGTTGGGGGAGAGAATACCCAGACCTATCTCTAGAGGTCATGATCACAGGCCTGTATACCTGTTCTGCATTACCAGCAAAATACTTAATATTTAATAGATGTGACTGAGCTACATTCTTTCTTCAATAAACTACAACTACTTGAAAGGTATATAAATATTCAGGATTGCACAATCAAAGATAAAGTTGATTTTTTTAGGAGGTCAGAGTGAGTTAGAATCACACACACACACAAAAATAATAGTGTACTTCATTTGAAGGTGTGTTGAAAAATGTAGAGAGGTGCCTTTGATGTGTTTATAAAGATGTGTCTATGTATGTGTGTGTGTATTTCCTAGCCAAATGACAATGTTGCCAGGTGTCGGGGTTGGGGGGGGATAGTTTTTGGAATTATTACTGAAAAGACTCAGCAGGACAAAATTGTAGTGAAATGTCGGAAGACAACATGTTCTGTCCTTTGATTGGACAGGTACCTCTATTTATTTACAGCAAACCAGATTTACTTGATTACTTATTTTAACTTTGGGGTAACTCAGTGATTTAGTAACGTTTATCCTATCCTACCCTATTTGTCCTATGTGGTTAATTATGCCCTCATTAAGATATTTGTAAAGTAGTGGGATTCTAGAGAACACTCTTTTCATCTAGGTTTGCAGATGAAATACCTAGATTAAACAGAGATAAATTACTTATTTAAGGTTTTTCCAATTGTCTAGTGATAGCACAGTGTCTGGAAATATGTGTTCTTGACTTCTAATTAATTGATCTGTAAAATAAATCTCATTTGTTCTATGGCTAAATGGCCTCTTAATCCTACTGATTGTTTTCAAAATAATAGAGATTGAATGCTAATTTGCTTAATCTTAAAACTAAAGGTCCTTACCCAATAAATGCCAGTTTTAGTTCAATATCCTTTATTAAGTTCTTACTGGGTGGGTTGTTCTGTGGTGGTGATTTAAAAAAACTGAGTGTAAATATTACTTTAGAATTCCATGACTTGTGAGCAATAGATCACATAAAAGTAAACTGATGCATGAAGGATAATGGCTAAAATCTGTTTATAGTTTGAAGATAAAGTCAAAGAAGTATGAGTTCCCTTCTAGTTGGTGGGAACTGAAGACTTGTCAGATAAGATGATTTTTTTCTATGTGATATATTGAGATAAGACATATTTTTGCTGGGAAGTAAATGTCATTCAATGTGGAAAAGATGTAGGGTGGGCAATTAACCAGAGATAGGAAAGGACTATAGATTATGCAAGAATCCAGGAAAAATGAGCACACTGCAGTTATTGAGTTGACAAGGGCAGTTCTGGCCAAACCTTAAATAGCTGGGAGAGGAAAATTGGAAGGGGGAAATCAGGAAGGGATTAGGTAGATGTAAAGTATGATCTGAGAGGTATTTTATACTATACTAAAAGCAGCAAAAAGAACTCACTCAAGAAGCAAATACAGGATGAAATGCAGAGATCTATTCTCTCCTATATTTAAAATGGCTGCACTAGAAGGAGAATAACAGAGGATATTTGGAACTTTGAAGAATTATTTGGTAGATAAAAACTAAAAAGAAACAAAAAGAGAGTGTACTGGAGATTGAAGGACCAAGTATTTCAGAATTTTGGCTTGCATGACTGAAACACAGAAAACAATTGTTTTCAAATGAGAAAGAGTAGGAAGAATTTGTTGAGCACAGGCTAAGATCTACTAAGATAGAGTTTACAATGTATATCCATATGGCCATGATGCTGAACTCACAGTAAGATGTACAATTCTGAGGTGCAAATGAGAAACTTGGGTTGGTATTTTAGGGAAAGCAATCACAGTGGATATAAGATTCTTTAAGCCTAGCTATCACCCTCAGTGATTTAGCAGAGAAAAAAAAAAAAAGTGATGGACCGCATTGCCCAAGAGACTCCTGAGGCTTTTCCACAGAGTCACCAGCCTCCTAAGGAAATGGAGAGCTAGCGGGGGATTGCAAAAGACAAGTGCATATTATTTCAATAGGCAATCACTGGAGTCAGATGCCACACATTATGATAAAATGTGTCCCTGTCATCTGCCCTGTGTTAGGTAACCCAGAAAAGGTAGCTTCTTTTCTGCATGGAGAGGAGATTTCCTATAGCAGTGCAAGAGTCAAAGTGGACAAAGCCAAGGCTATGCAACCCTACTATTCAAAAGTGATGAAGAGCAGGGATAATGATGACATAGGTTTGAGCACTGTCAAACCTGACAGGAAAGTAATACCAGAAGAGAGAGTTTAGATCTAGAAGAAAAATGGAAATGTGTAATTAAATGACAAGAAATCATTCTGGATTGCTGTGTGATCAAGAAAGGTTGTTTCCTTCTATAAGAAAAAAAAAAGCATGTTCCCTCACATTTCAGAAAAGGGTTATTTGGATAGAGATTTTATTGGTGGCAATGAAGTGACAGGAGATCATTTCCCAAAGTACTATATTAGGAACCTTTTACACTCAAAATAGCCTTTGACCTTGGACAAGTTTTACAATCGCTCTGGATTTTACTTTCCACATCTGTAAAATTGCAACATCAATCACATAAACCTAATTGAGTCATTGGATAAAGTGGAGTAGTGCTTGTACACTTTTCAATTTAAGTACCTAACATAGCATAAGCACCAGATACTAGAAGCCTTTGTTAAATGCTGGCTTAGGAGTTGATTCCTCTCTACATATTAACTAGCTCTCCATCCCTTCCTCACTCTTCCAACCTGTAGATCCTCTCTGCACACCTCTGTCACTTAGTCCAGTGATGACTACTCAGAACTGAACCTGTTTTCCTCAGCTTAGCATGACTGGCATTTTATTCCATGCCTGGATCTCTGTGTGTTCAAAACAAATAAATTAGTTCCAAATAATAAGGCTTATTTTTTTTTTATCCAGTTCATTCAGTCACCTGGATTGCATAAACCAATGCGAAACCAGGTGCAAAGCAAGCTACTGAATGCTATCATAGAGAAATCTGCCCATCCTCAGAGAGCACACATGTGTATCTTCAGGAATACCAATGGGCTATTTGTCCAAACGATCAGCACAGGGAGACCAGCCTGTATTTTCAGAGATTAAGGGTTGCTCCATTCTTCATTTGTGCCTGAGGAGAATTAGTAACAGCAGGGGAATAAGCAGAAAACCTACTCATTTTCTCTGGTCACTTTCTCCTGGAGGGGAGGATCAATTGCCTTCTACATGATACACAAGTGTGTTCCTTAGACCTATTCTCAAAATCTGTCAAGGTTGTTGAAATACTACTAATGCAACCAGGTAGTCTTTCTCTCAAGCAAGGAAAGAAAAAGAAAAATTAAGAGCATGCTGGGATAAAGACAAAGTGGTCACCTTCCAAATCACCATCACCTGTAGTCACTGTCGGCTGTCTCCATGTCTGCATTCATGCAAACACTCCGAGAGGAAAAATGGTACATTTTCTCCCCAAAATATTTCGTTTATTTTCATGTTAGAAAAAAAGCATGTGATTTATTAGTCCATTTAAAAGCCATTAAAGATCTACTTGCTTTGATTAAATGGCACCATTTTAAAGGTTAATCAGTGTCATTTTTTATATTTAAAACTAAAAGGTACTGGTGCTTCTTCCTTACTGAAAATTAGTATAAAAGAACAGATTGGGAACAGTCCTTGAAATGCATGCTTGTGAAAGTGTGGAATAAACATGGTGTGAATCATTTACTAGTCAGATCCTATGGGTCAGTACACCACTAATAATGTACATTTTTCTTACTTCCAACAAGTACAAGGTCAACGTGGGTGTCCCATACACATTTCCTCTGCACATCTACAGGGCAAGCTGGCTAAACATCCTATTCTTCTGCTCACCATCTTATTTCTGCAAAGCTATGCATGTTGCTAGCTGTCTGCCACCAAAACATTTTGAACAGTTTGATTAAACATTGTTTTTATTCATGCATGCTTTATTTTCATTTTCTTTACTATTTTGTGTTTTTTTAATTTTTACATGACATCTAATATGTGAATATATTTTGGTAAGCCATATTGAAAAAGGAACTTGGAAGGTCATGAGAAAAGGATCATAGGTTCTGAATTATTCCAAGTTACATAGAGAATTAGAGGCCAGTTTGGGATAAATTAGGCCTTTTTTATTAAAATGAAGAGAAAAAAATAAGAAAAAGATAAGGACAATTTACAATTATCTCTATCTTTTGTCCTTCATGTCCTATTTGAATATTCTATAAGCATTTTAGCACACTTGGCCTATACACAATCATTTCATTTTTAAAATACAAAGTATACATTATGGGTAGGCACTATACCTTGGTGTCTATGGGGGGGCTTTGTAAATTAAGAATTATAGTGAAAAGTCTAAATAAGTCCTTCAAATATTAACAAACAAATTTAAAACATATGTTAGTTAATTATGAACAGGCATTCCAAAGTGATTCTGCTATTTGAGGGAACTCTGTGAACTCATTAGATGATGTAGAGAGGTTCCCTTGGACTTGCCCTAGTTTAATCTTCAATCCTGAGAGTCCACTGTGAAGAGGATATGTCCCTGTTTGTCTACATAGCCTATAGTTTTTTTCACGAGTTTTTATCATCATTATATATGAGACTTAATTATGAGATTCTTTTGTCATCACTTGGTTTTGCTTTTCTAAAACACCCTATGAACACTGCATCTCCACCATTGCTGGCTAATTTATCTATGCCTTATTACCAGAAAAAGGACAAAGACCCTCTACCAACATCCTCTGTTCAGCTCGCTCTTTTTGTATAAAACTTATCAAAGAAGCAACAGCATTTTGATTGTGCTATGCCTAGTGACTTTGCCACAGATAGAAGAATTCAATAAGAAATTTAGGGGAAAAATCAGATGAATTTAATCTGTACTCATGAATAATTATTTGGCTATGATTCCCTTGTTTACCAAGTAATTATGGTTTTAAAATCTGTTTGGGTTAGCATTTAGCATTTCTCCATCCAAGGGAATCATAACATAGATGGAATATCTATCAGCCTATTCTTATGAATTAAAGTAATTAAAAAAATTCTTTATTATTCTCTGTATGATAGTAACCTATAATAAATTTGGAGTGAGTTGTTTAAGTCTTGACTATCAATGCAATGACCTGCTTCTCTACATAAAGGAAGGAAGATTTGAAGACTTTTAAAAAGTCTTCAAACTTTTTTAAAAAGACTTTAATGAAACCCTTGATTTAGTTCTATCATTCAGCATGCAGCCAACCACAAGATTATGTATGGAATGTTACCAGGTTAAACAGGCATAGAGAAAAGAACTTAGATATGCAATACAAGGGACTGACACTTTACAGGTGTGACATGAGTTAAGATGCCATGCCATTTTGTCCTAATTTGTTCAGGAAATATACAACTCAAAATATGAGCTGCTTCTCATGATTCTATATAACCTGCCACTATTATAAAATTAGCACTGCTAAACAAAATGGCATTTTATGTTACCTTTTATCTCATGCCACTGTCTAAATTGAGGGTGTTAGTAAAATAAATTTTAGAAATCCAAGAAAATGGAGGCTCAGAGCTAGATGTCTGACAACTTGAGTGACTGTTCCAATGGATATGTTTTGATTTGTTTTCCTTTAAAAATATCATTGCATCTGTTTTCATGTCAAGTGGGATGGTAGAACACAGATAGGGCTTCTGAAAGGTACTGGGAAGACAGTACACTTTTTTGTTGTTTAAGAACCACAATGTAGAAACTACAGAATTACATAGTAACTGTTGACCTTGTAATTACACTGTAAGTACCTGTAGTGACAAGATAAATGCATGGTTATTTCAGTCTTTTAAGCTATAGGGCTACCATGTGACCCTAACAATGTAAGCTACATAGTAATTTATTTGTAGAGTAAATAGTGCTTAGCCATAAGTAATACCCACCCATGTGTGTGGATGTTACACAGAACCATAGAAATGTAGCTGATCAGTGTCCCCAGGCATTTTTATTCACTGACATGAGTCTCATGTGTGATCATGGCTTGTACATTAGGGACTGTCTGTCCCTACCTTTTAAATGTCTGGTTTCTACACACAGAGTTACAAGTGACTTATTTCTACTGATAGTTAACTTTCATTAGAGTAATATGCACTCAGGTTTCTTAGCTTGGAGTTTTCCTGTCCATGTAAGAATATTTCATCTTACAAGGCCACAGAGGGAATAACTACATATACATCAAACTTTACTTATTTCAGTAAGTCATTAAGTGAAAAATCTTCCTATGAGTTTATAATAGGAAGTTGGAAAGAATTTTCTAAGACAAGTATTACATTTAATGTAAACAATAATGTTCAGCATTAACACTTGTTGGGTAATTATTATGCCCTAGGACACTGTGATAATTATCCCTAATTTTGCTGTGTCTGCTCAAATTTGGATTTCAAAGTATTCTGCACCTTTTGACAGCCTGGTTTTTAACAAGGGAGTATCATGAATTGAAGTAATTTACCCCTTCAAGAAATAGTGTTTTCTGCATTTCCTCCACTGTCAGATACTCCTATGAGAGGCAACTGACCAATTCTCTTCAATCTCTTTAGTCAAAATAATACTCGGCACAGAATGGAGGGGAATAAACTAAAGTTTCCTAGTGGAAAGGACCCAGGAGGAGTGTTGACAGATGTGTTGCTTGGTGAGGGGACAGGTTGTGAAAAGCCTAGGGATAAAGGACACAATGGGAAACATGAAAACCATCACTGCTAGCGACTTAAAGGAGCATGACAACAGAATTATTATTTTCTAAACAGACACTAGGATAGATACCATGTTTCCTAAGCATGTTCCAGGGTGCAAATTAATAGAAGAGCCATAGTGAGTTACAGGGTTGAAACCCGCTTGAGAAACAGAAAGGCAGTGAGGTGAAGCTTGCATAACATCATGAGCCACAGAAAACCGAGGCTTGATGCTTATGGAGGATGGCAACAACATGATTTAAGAAAAGACGTAAAAGGTGAACACAGGTTGTCTGGATATGCAAATGAAAAGACTCTCAGGTAAGAGATAAAAAATGTGGTCTCAGAATGGCTCTGAAGAGTCATGGTTATGGGTGGTGGCATCTGTTTGAAAATGACCAAGTGCTCTCTCCCGGGATTCGGGATTCTTGCTAATATTCCCTGGCTAATGAGATTCTAAGGGAATCTTTTTCAGCTGGCCTTCTTGTGGAGATCCTGTCTTTAGTCTGATAATGTACATTCATAAGAAGCCCAGGCTGCCTTAGTTGGACTCAGGCTGAAGTGGACTCAGGTTGAAGTCATTAGTAGAACAAAGCTGCATACCTACTGGTGCTATAACACACAAACAGTATAAATTAATCCCCCAGGAATGTTACCAGGTATAGCGTGAATGATAGCTAGACAAGACAAGATCTAGAAAGCTGACTGCTGAGGCCATGACAGTCATTCTGAAGAGAAGTTCAGCTGCTCAAAATTCAACCTTCAAACATCTGAGGCAGTTCTCATATTGTGTCTGCACGGAACACTCTAGACTGTTCAGTATCTCTAGTTACTCATTTTGTGATAAATTCTAGTGTAGACATAAGATAGATAATGCAGTTGCACTGAGGGAAACAGTCTGGAGTGGTTAACTGGTCAAGGATTAACAATGAAGCTCTAATTGGACAAGTACTTACATATCATAAGCCGAATATCTGAAGTCTTGTGGAAGAGAGTTTGTCAGCCTAAAGGTGGTTTCAGCTCAGGAGGCATATCAATCTCCCTGTCTAAAACATTGAGCCACTCAGTAAAGAAGCCACTGCAGTTGTTCGGCTGCAGCTTTTCCGCTGATCTGAACTCCAGTCCTCCCACCCCTCCCCCACTCCTAGCTAATGCAGTTTTCAAATGGTGTATTTTTCCTGTTGACAAAAGTTTGCCAGTGAATCTTTCTATGAAGGACTATATATATGAACTATTTAAAGAGCTTATGGAAAGCTAAATTGAGAGTTTGTCTTAGCACATCAGGTTGTATGATTAAGGAGAAATGGAAAGAAATTGCAAAAGGCAAACTTTTGTTTGGATTCAAATGTCATCTTTGCCTATACAGCATTTATTTTTATTTCTTCTGCGACAAGGAGTGTTAACTTTCCAGGAAAACTCAACCTCTCTCAGGGAAGAGCCAAGACAAATGATTTATTTTAAAGGTGTGATTTTCCTTGAGGCTGTAATCTTATCATTTGGAATAAATGGTGTGTTGAGGAAAAATAATTTTTAAAAATTCCCAACTGCCTTGGAATGTATTAGTTTTTCACTAGGACTTCAGCCTGAATCATGGGGCTGGCATACACCTAACCTTTCCCCCTAGAAAAACCCTTATGTTTCCATTATGGAATCTCTGTTTACATCATCCATGGGGCAGAACTTCAGTCACTTAAGGAAAGCCATCAAACTTAGATTTCCCTGAAAATATTTGCACCCACACTTAGATTGCTGCACAGAGGATGATGAGGGTGCAAGTCATATTTCTCTTCTCTACTAGGGTGCACTGGCTCTCAAAACTCGTGGGGTTTTCTTGTTATTTGACCTAGTCAGCTATATCCACCAAGTAACTGAATTTCCTGACTTCAGTCCATGTTCTTCACATATGGCAGATCAAATATAATCCCATTGATTTTATTTCCTAAATATAGTAGAATGTGGATAAATTCCTTTGCTTGCTTCATATTAAGAGATGTGAATACTCCTTTGTTCCCTTTTCTTTGTGCTTTTGAGTTTGAGTAGATAACTTGTGTTTTCTGTGCTTACATTTTTTTAATTGGTTTTGGAATGTAGACAAATGTCAGGTGAACCCCAAGCTCACCTAGAGATGATGTTTTGCTTTCTCATCCAACCTTGCTTCTTCTTTCACCCTTATAAACTCCCACTGTTGGGTGTTGAGCAAGCACGGAACAGGAGAGGTGGAGGGTGCCTGTGAAGGTTAGACTCAGACAGCACCTTGAATCTTCTCAATCCTGCAACTTTACTTCTCTAAACTTTTACTCTTAATGGTATTCAGGATTAAAAAAAAAGTTGAAATGCCAACACCATTTTGGAAGACAAATTTACATTTCATTCCCAACACTGTAATTTAATAAGACTTTCATGGTGTTATAGGTACTTAATTATGCTTGAAGCACAGGTGGAGTTAAACATTGTTCCACACGGAGGAGTGCATTTTAAAGGGTTCTTTGGTCCTTTGAAAAAGCATTGTCTCCTAAAATATTTCAAGTATGCAGTGTCTAAAATATTCCTTGGAAAATAATGAATTGCTTTCCTTATATTTCACTCTGCATAAAGACAATAAACTGTAGTTAAAGTTGACTTAATTCCTAGGTTCCTAGATCATCAGCATCAAAGATATTTCTTCTTCACTACCCAGCTATGTTGATGTTGTTATAATAGAAACTGAAAGCATAAAGCTTATATTGTAAGCCAGCACATGAGTTCTCTGACAGCTTTTTTTCCTAAGTAAATATTTTCTTTTCACAGAACTCATGGATATGAAGTTTATAATCATTTTATTATTTCTTATGTCCAACCAAAGTCTTATTTATTAGATAATCTCACAGCTCAGTTTACTGTCCTATATTTAGAATTACTCAGTGCTGCTGCCTCCTCCAGAGTTGACACCATCTAAGGTGCCACTGTAAGACCATGGAGATAGTTCAATGTAGGTAAGATCACATGCTATACAAGCACATGGAACTGAGCTCAAATCTATAGCATCCATTTAAAAACTAAGGCATGGGCACCTGTGCCTGTAACCCTGGCATTGTAGGATAGAGACAGGCAAATACCAGGAACTTCTTGGCTGGCAAGCCTAGCTTCAGCAAGCTTCAGGTCTAATAATTATACCATCTCAAAGAAATAGGAGAGTGGTAGAGCAAGATTCTGCATGTATGCACCCACATATGTGCATGCACATACATGCATACAATACGTACACCCCCACACACAAACTTCAAAAACTGTCCATTGTAACTTTCCACGTTGTGTTCTGCATATGTTATTTTGCACATCCTGGTAGCTCCGCCCAATTCCAAGCCTCACATCGGGCCCCTCATTTCATTTTCCCTGCTTCAGGCTGATCCTTTCAGTGTAATTCTCCCTTTTCTCCTGTTTCTACCCAGTAAGTTTGTCAGGGTTCAGGACTGACATCATGTTACCTTTGACCAAGATGGAAACAGGTTCATCGGGGTCCGTTGCTTTTGTGACTGTCTTCATTTGACTTTATAACACAGATATATGGCATGATGATATATTAACTATTAATTTTTAATAACTTTGTGCTAAGGATTTTAAAGTCCACTTGTCCTCTGCATAGGCAGCACTTCAACTATGTTTGGGTATTGACGGCATGAATAAATAAGTTAAAATTTTAGAGCAGGTGTTTGAATGTGCTAATTAAGTGACCACACCCTCTTGTTCCTGAATACATTTAACTAGGTACTTCTATTTAACCTGGTTTTATCCCTAATAGATTATGTGTAAAGAGCCTGACAGTGTCTATGCACAAACACTTCCTGCACAAGTCATTCCTGTTGTTAAAATTAGCAGTTCTTCCAACCACTAACCACAGCATGTTCTTTGCTTATCTTGCATGCTAAAGCCTCATTGTTTTAAGTGCTCATATAACCAATCATTGATATATTCAGTCCTTCATTTTAAGTCAGTTATATTTTTCTTTAATTAATAAAAATAATCATTTAGGACAGTTTGAGCATTCTTTAGTCTGTGATGGATTCTACTCATTCAATGATTTGCAGACATTATGCTAGTCTTCATTCCTGGGAAAATCTCACCTGATCCTTGAATTGCTCTGTTAATACTTCATGATGGTTTTTTGCACCTGTTTGTGTGGGTGGCTTTCTTTTATACAACAACTCCTGCATGTGAGTCAGGTCCTGTGTCACCAAACTGTCCCCAACTCAGATCCCTTTTCTTGTGATTTCTCTGGTTTTGGGATCAAGATAATGATGACCTCTTAAACAAGCGAAGAAGTAGTCCATCTGTATTTATTTCCCTAATGAGATTGTGGAGAGAATGCATATTTTTTTCCCTAAATGATTGGTGGAATTCGCCAACAAACCTGTCCATAGTTAGTCATTTAATCTTTTAAGTGAATACAGGCCAGTTCAAATTGTTTATTTTTTCCCTTGTAAGTTTGGTAGATTGTCTTTAGTGGAAATGGTAAACTTCATCTGGGTTATAAGACTTTCTGGCTCTTGTGTGTCTGTAGTTTTTGTCCTTTTAGCTTCACATTATCTATTTCATCTATAGTGATGTCCCTTTCGTTCTTTCTCATAATTAGCAATTTATATCTTTTTTTCCCTTTATTACTAAGGCCACAAAGCAAAATGACTTTAATGATTTTTTTCTCAAGCGAGTAACTCTTATTTTGCCAAGTTTTTCTATTGATAACCATTTCATTTGCAATGTCCCATTTTTCCTCTTTTTCTGCTGATTTTGAATTTATTTATTCTTATCTCAGTTTCCCTAATAGATTGAGTGCTTAATTCTCATCTTTTCTAACATACACAGTCAATGTCATAAATTTCACTCTGAGTCCAGATTATGATAGATGTCATAAACTTTAATATTTTAAAAATTTCTAGCCAACATTTTATTATTGACTTCCAGTTTAAACTTTCTGATTGAGGTAAATTGATTGTGTGATTTCTATTGTCTTAAGTTTGTTCAGGCATGTTTCAAGGTCCATTATGTAGCCTGTCCTAGAGACCTAGAGACTGTAGAACCAAGGTTTGTTTGTTTTTTTTTTTTTTAAAGTATAGTACATTCTCATTGGTTGAAACAGTTTGTTAACATTCATAATAGTTGATGTAGACAAACTGTTGAACTCAACTATAGTTTCACTCACTGACTTCTCATGACTGAGACTTCATTTCTGGTGCAATCTAATAATGTCTATTTTTTAAACTTGTGTGTTTAGTCTTTTGTCTTAGGATGATCAGTGATGAGTTGGGCAACCATTCCCAATGCTCTTTTATCAGTGACATATTTGTCTATACTCTTTCTACCTTTTGAAGTTTTAACTGAACATTTTGTATTTGTTTCATCTCCTTAGTTATGACAATTCTGCTTTCTTTTCTAGTTGTTGTCCTTAACACAAAAAATATACATTTACAATTAACCCAAGTTCACCTTCAAATAGCACTGCTTTGCATACATCTTATGAAAAATGCAAACAAAAATACCCCAGTATTTAAATACAAATATGCTTATGTGTACCAACATATACATTTGAGTAAAATTGCATGAATGCAATACTTAATTACTCTGTTAAACCAGTTATGAATAAAAGATAAATTTTATCTTTCTATCTTTATGTATTTTATCCCTTTCTATTCCTATTCTGATGCATCCTCTCCTTACATAGCTTGGCTTTTGACCTATGTCAGCTTACCTCTCTCTGCTGAATTTATGTTAGAATTTATTACCAGTCAGTTCCTGGAAAGAAAGGACCATAAATTTTGCTTATCTGATGAACTCTTCATTTCTCCTTGACTTTGATGGATAATTTCACAGTGTATAGAATTCTAGGTTGGTAGGTTTATCTCTTTCAAAGCTTTATATTTTCAAGCTTTCTTGCTTGAGAGGCATGCTGGTGAGTTCTTTGCCAATTTGACAAAATGTAAGGTCATCTGGGAAGAAGGAGCTTCAATATATGAAATGCTTCCATTAGATTGGCCCGTGGGCAAGTTTGTAGGCATTTTCTTGCTTGATGATTGATGTGGAAAGGCCCAACCTACCGTCAGCAGTGTCTGCCCTAGGCTGGTAATCTTGAGATTATAAGATAGCAGGCCGAGCATTCACAGGAAAGCAGGCTAGTAAGCAGCACCACTTTGTGGTCTCTGGTTTTGTTCCTGCCTTCAGATTTCTGCCAGGAGTTTCTGCCTCAATTCCCTTCAGCCCAGAACTGTGAGCATTTAACCCTTTTCTCCCAAGTTGCTATTTGGTCCTGGCATTTTATCTCAACAATAGAAAGCAAACTAGGACAGATGAAATCTTGGAAATAAGTTGGCTGTAACTTTTCCATTTGACCCTATGTATATGACTTTTAAGAGAGTCTCTGACTTTGTTCAAATTATTTATTCATTTAAATTTTTTTGGTACTGAGAAATGATCCTAGGGCTTCCACATGTGAGATCAAGCTTTACTGAGCTACACCATAATCCTGAATTTTAAAATTTATCACTTTTTCTGTCCTGATATTTGAGTGTGGTATGCCCATATTTATGCTTCCATTTTTATTATTTTCCATTCATTCTAATTGTTGTACTCTAAGCTTCCCACTGGCTTGGTGACTCTCATTGATTAAGGGCAATATCCATCACAATTTCTTCAGATAATTTTATTTTCTTCTTGCATACACATTACACATGTTATATCTTTAGTACTAGCTGCACCAGTCTTGAACTTTTTCCAATTGTTCTAATTAAAGGTTCAGGTTTCTTTTTCTCAATGGTCTTCTTTCTTAATTTCTGTTACTTTATGTTAGAACTTGCTTATTTCCTTTACACTGTTCCTTAGCTTTTAATATTTCTGCTTACCTGTTGTCTGACATTTCTGGCCAGGACTTTCAGGTCTAGACCAGAGGTTTGACCTGCAGTCTGGCAATCCCACAGAATCACAGTACCACACAGACACTTTATTATTTTTATGCTGATCAGCCTTGGGCCCAGGCATATAACTTGCTACCTCTAGTCTCAAACTAACCCATCTTTCTTACCCTGTTCAGCCATGTGGCTCACTACCTTTTCTCAGTAGCATTTCCTCTGCATCTCCTGGCAGCTCAGGTGACTCTGTAGCATCTCTGTCTGGTTTTCCCAGTCTGGTAGCTCTGCCCACATTTCCTCTCTGCCTTTAGCTGATCAGAGCTTTTATTAAATTAGTAAGCAGGACAGTTATTTACAATGTAATAAGATAATCCCATTACATCCACCTATATGTTCAAGTGTCTAGTTTTCCTATTGATTCTCTAAACTTCTTGGTCACTGTGTTTAAAAATTCTAGCCTGATCATTCCAACATGTTCCAACAATTATTATGCCTTGTCATTTTATGGATTAAAGGCCAGCATGACATTTTTGCTAACCAAGCCAATGTATCTAGCCTTTTAGTAATGTAGTGAGGAGTGGAAGAATGTGGTAAAGAGTAGGAGAAAAATTAGTCTTGTATGTTTGGACACAAACTTGACCTTGCTTCTTGGGGATCCTTTCCTGTAAGGCTGGAGGGGACTGGGCTTGGGCTCCTCCTCCCCTTATGAAAGCCTAGAGGGAGGTGGAGTGGATGTTTCTCTTCCTACAGATGGATCAATTTCTGATAAACTCTCTACAGGTGAGACTTTGGGTAAATGGTTTCTCCTGAGGGCAAGTCTTTCTAACAACAGGCTGCTGTGGTATGTTTCAAAATGTTTCTCTCTTCCATTCCCCTGGCAGAAGTATAGAGTAGTTTGCTTTGTTAAAAACTAGCTGAACCCCCTCAATGAAACTCAAAAAAACATGGATGATCCCACTTGGGTTCCCCAGAAGTTGTTAAGGCTTGGAGCTCTTTACTCTGGGCCAGTGGTTCATCTGTTACCTCTCAAGGATTTGAACCTCAGCACTCTGTCCTCAGTGCTTTCTGCTCCACTACTTCTGAATATTCTTTACCCATCTTTAAATTGTGTAGGGACAGTGGTATGCCTCCTGGTTTTACATACTTCATCTATAAAACACAGATGCTTTTTCAGCCAACTCCACCTTTTATTTCTTGTTCTGAAAGAGGACTGACTTCTGTATTCTTTGTATGAAAAATCAGGAAAAGAGAATCCACCTGAAAAGTTTGTGAAGTCTGTGGTTTTTGAGTACCTATCTCCAAACAGGTCCTAAAAACAACATTATCTTTGTATTTATCCTGCTTCCTGAATTTCACAAGTTGTAGTCCAAAAGTATAAACATAGGTCAACAAAATAATGAGAATAAATAGATTACACTAATACTTTGGTCTCCTTCAGAGAGGTATGTGGATAGTTTGACACAGAAAGTGTGGCCAACTGTGGAGCCAAGATACTTCCATGATTCTATCTGAAGATGTAAGTTATTTGAGGACTAAAAATATAATAACAGAATAATATATATATAGCAGAAATCTTATAAATAATCCATGAACTGGCCAGTTGTTTAACTCATTGTCTATTCTGAAAGTCAGTATGCACAAGAGTTGACCAGAAGCACAAATTATGACCCTTTTAAGCTATAAAAATTAAAATTCATTAACAGAAACAAATACTTAAAGAGTTACTGGCATTAGGTATGCCCTGTCTGCTAGGAGTAACTCAGTGTGTGGCCTTTCTTTCAAAACTTAAAACCATGTAATTTTATAGATTATAATTTAGGCTGAGGAAACTGGGAAGATATTTCTACTACTCAAAGGGTAGAGGAGAACCTTTTTGTAGATAATGGTTACTAAGTTATTGGAGCCCAACTGCATAATAAACAGAACTGTTAGGTAATTCTCTTGCCCTAAGGGCATTATGAGGATTTCACTAGCACACTAAGGGTATTGTGAACTAAGAAAGTTTGCAAGCATCTGGATATTTAAGTATGGCAGTCAAGAAGATAAGGTTGGAATTTTCTCATTATTATTAAACACAAAATACTGCAAAAAACAAATCTCAGGGCCCTGGCCTCTCTAACATCTGAGGTTTTCTACTGCAACCCAGACTTTACTTTTATAGACTTATTCAATGACCGTTTAGGGTTTCCTGCCCTCTCAAGGCCTTCATGTAGGGACTTTCCTGCTACACAGTGGCTACCAGCCTCAGTGGCTCTCTGAAACCACAAAGAATCCATGACCCTTTCATGTCAGGAGCCATGTTAAGAGACCAGCAGGCAGCATTGAAACTCATGGAACATGGCTGGATGGTATGCCTGAGTGAGCCTTGAATTGGCAAAGCCCAGAGGACTAGTGTCCTGAAGATCTCACGCTGTCGTTGAGCACAGCTGACTGCTGCCTTCACAGGCACCACATCCCTCAAAATCTGTGGGTTGTATGAAAACTCTCATTGGTCTTTATCCCCTCACTGGGCAGTGTTACTGGCACTTAATGGTGATTGCTTTTTTTGAGCATTGCTGCTGTAGCAGATTATGATACAACCATTACCCTTAGAAAGAATTTAGACATGTAGAACCATTGGTAAGGTTAAGATACTTTTGTTTATTGTGTTGAGATAGAAAATCTTGGGGAACGATTTAGAGTTTATAAAGACACACTATTAATAGTTGAACAAGGAACTAGTTGAAGTCAAGGAACAAAATAATGGCAGCCTGGCTATTGCTAGCTAATGTATCTTTCTTGGAGGATGGGTTGGTGATCAAATTTGATGATTAATTTGCTGCACCTATTTTGCCCTCAGCTTCCTGTTATTAAAAAAAAACTGTTGATAAATGTGTATGTATGCACCTTGAGAATTTAAAATGGAGCTTACTGGTTGCTTTTCATATATAAAAGTTTATATTTGTGATTCTTTTAAGATTTTTTTGAGAAAAATAATAAAATAATTGGTCTTTTCTTTGTAACTGCAAAATATAGCCTGCTAGCAAAAGAACTGGCTGATAAAAATACCTTACTTTCTTACACTTTGTTAATCTATAACAAGTAGCTTGAGTATGAATGTACATGGGTTCTTCGGACAACTCATTTTCTAACTGTAATAAATAAAATGTTTAATCATGTAAGGGAAAAAAACAAAAAAACAAATAAACAAATAAACAAATAAAATAATACTAAAAAATAGGGTTGTAAGTATTTTCAAAATGTTGATTATTAAATTATAGACTCTGGAATCCATAGTATACATTTCAATAGAAGGAAGGTTGACAAACATGATAATGTTTCTATCTAACCTTGTGCTTATTTATACCATCATGTTTTAATGTCACTTAGTGTGACACTAAACTCTTCTTAACAATTCCTATGCTGACTGTTTTTGCTACACTTCAGGGAGGTAGTAAAAAGTATACTTCATAGTAAATAGTATGAACATTGTCTGTACATATAAACATACAGACATATGTATGCCCTAAAGAACTTCAAAGTTGGAATCACCAACAGTTACATGTGAGGTTTGATAAAATGTCTTCTTTGCAAGTATTCAAAATGGTTTGGGATAGTTGAAGTGTCAGGATTATTTTTCTCATTTCTTCATAAACAATTGGAATATTTCTGCATAGAAATGTATTTATCTGGAAATGTTGTCAATGAATTCATCTTGGCTAGGTTTTGTGAAAAATGCATACTAAAATTTTATGATATATATTTTGATCATGTTTTTATGGGTAGAATTCTTTTACTGCCTGGACTGTAGAATTAGTGTTCATCAATGTTGTTCAATAGTAAAATAATTTATGTAAGCCTAGAATATCTGGAACAAATACAAATGTGACCTGTATTATATATTTAAAATTTCCATTACAATGAAAGCTAAAAGACACATGAAATTTGTAAAAAATACATTTTATTAAAATTAAAAAATGAATATGCTTAATTTCAACATGTCAGTAGAGAAATTATTAATAAAAGCTGTCTGAGCTAAATCCTGTTTTCCTAGGAGACTAGGATATCTTGCTTCCATTTCTAACTTTCTCAAAATACCCTAATGTACCAAGTATGTGTCTGTTTGTATGTTTTGTGTGTGTGTTCATTACAAAGTATTTGTTCATAAAAATGACTGACTTGTTTGTATTCACTGAGTTCAGACTGAGAGTATCTTCCAGGCCAGGCAAGTATTCTGGCTCATGCTCAGCTACCAACAACTTGATGTCAGGCCATTCCTTTGACCAGTTGTTGAATATGTAATGTCATTTATAACTGATATAGACAGTTTAACAGATGTAATTTATTTGGCCTCCACTTTTCAGTAGAAGCATTTCAGTGGGTTCTATGCTCAAGAATTGGTGAAACATTTTTGAGTGAGTGTAAAACACACAGAGAAGTAGTCAGAATACCCAGGGCAGTTTTATCTCATTGAAACCATTGATTATCACATCCACAGAAATAACGAATGGTAATAAAACTGAGAGGAAAGAATAAACTATATTGTTTCAAAAGGATTCTTCATCTTTCTGGAGGCAGGTGACTTTGCACACTTCCTCCTAGAAGCAAAAGCAAACTGAATTTTTTTGTGTTAAATGTGTTTACTTTTGCACCAAAACAGTAACATGGGCAGTGTGTTTCAATTAAAAAGAACCCTGAAGCAAAAACGTGTTACAGTCAGGGGTAGAAGCAGTGTATCATTATCTCGTAGGCACAGCAGTGGAGATAATGAACAGTTAAGAAGACTGGACAATGGGAGGTGAAGGATGACTTGTCATGAAAGTGTCAATAGAATCCCAGCTCACTTTCCATTAGTAGATGCTACAAAATTGCAGGGCTGTGCAGAACAACCAGAGAAAAGATTGAAATAAAAGTGGATTCATGGCACTTAGTATTTTTAAGCCTGATTTAATATTTGCCACTGTTACCAAAGCCTTAAAGCAGCGATTTTGATGTTTAATTCTGATTCCTTGAGTGGGTCATTGGGTTTCTCTGCTGTTAGCTTGACATTGGAACAAATTCTTCTAGCATTTCCCTCCCTACTTTGGAGTATTATTATTCTTTAGTATGGAATGTAAGATTTGGTTAAGAATTGGATTTCTGTTCTTTTAGAGAGATAATGGAGACAATTTATACATTCCATGAATGTTACCAGTAGATTGGGTTTAGATAAAATGAATTGCTATGGACTGAGCTGAACTGCAAGGTCCCCAGTAGATAAAACCTGGACAGCAATGTGGCCAGAAAGAAACAGAAAATAATCGGGGTGCTTTTCAAATGAGAAATTTGCTGTAATACAGACCAAATGTTCCTTCCTCTGAAAAGCTAGGGATCACAAATGTTGTTGGTGCTTTTTTGTTTGTTTATTTGTTTGGTTTTTGTCTGTTTATTTGTTTTCCTGTATTTTTGAAATGTTTACATATACAAGAGATAATTTGGGAATAAAGCAAATCTAAACCTGAGATTTATTTATTCATTCTCCATTTATATCTTGTACATAGACCTAAATGTCATTTTGAACCCATGTCTTGCTTATTTTTTGTAAAGCATGTATCTAGTGCCAAGCAGTAAGTTCATAGGCTAATAAGCATTATATGTGATAAAGAAAGAATAATGTGGAAGGCTATCACCCTAAGTCTTGCTGCTAAGTTGTGGTATTATAAACAGTGCCCAGAGTTGTCAAATTGAAGTTTTAAAATTAGTCTCAGTAGCATTAAATACATAGACCTTACTCATGAAAACTATTTCCTCATGAGACCCAAGCTTTAAATTGTTGAATTCTCTACCTGAATCTTATTAATGCTTTTGGACTTGAGGCAAGGTGGGTCAGGATGGCATGTAGATGGTTCTTCTTCTTCTTCTTCTTCTTCTTCTTCTTCTTCTTCTTCTTCTTCTTCTTCTTCTTCTTCTTCTTCTTCTCTTCCTCCTCCTCCTTCTTGTCATTGTCTTCATCTTCTTCTTCCTCTTTGTCTCCTCCTCCTCTTTCATTTTCCTTGTTTGTTCATGACCTTCTTGACTTTGTTTAGTTGTTTACTGATTAATGCTGTATTAGATTTAGAACCAGCAACCACAATTATTCTTACTGTGTTTTAGCATGTGAGAAATAAAAATAAAGATAAAATTTGTTTCTCAAACTCAAAATTCAGAAGCTGATTGTGCCATGAAAGTGCCTTCTCTTTGGAGATATGCTAATGTCTGCTCTATCTGGGCTAGTCTCCACTCTGAAAATGAATCAGCTCTGATAATAGCCATAGAGTTATACACATTGAAACATATTTAATAGCTTATGTGTTCATACACTGAAAGCTTTGCATACTTAGAATTGTAGATTAGAATTCAACTTTTTCTCCCTATTAAATGCCAGCCGGGCAAGTCGCATTAATGACCGTGGTTATGTTTGAATGTAAATGGGGACATCTGGCGATATCAGAAGATCAAACGATGGGAGTGTGCATGATGGCTCTCATGTGTTTGTCACCCAGCAGGTGTAATGGATGGCAGGCATGTGGGCTCTTTGCCCAAGTTAATGTACAGACCTAACCTATGGCAGGGGGAAGTTTCCTCTACAGGTTTGAGGGATTACAGCTCAGGATACATGGGTAGGGGGGCAGGAGAGGGCAGGGCAGGTGGAGTGAATACTTCCCAAAGGCACCAGTTCTTTAGTTTAAAAAGAAAAATTAAACCTCCGTTTTCTAGCCTACAGGCATTTTTCTTGTCCCATTGCAACAAACTTCCACAGCCCAATTTGTTATTCAAAAATTTATGGAAAATGTATGTTAAAGTGAAAAGGGTACATTGTGCAGAAAAGAGAAGCAGCTTGTAAGCATATCATTATGCACGAGCCGTGGGGCCCGCAGATGGCTCTGCTACTCAAAACCGAGAGTGGTGCCAAAAGCTGAACTCTAAATACATTTAAATCACATATCTTTACTTAAAAATGGAGTATTTTGGAAGGAAAAGCAGATGATATTTAAGTACACAAGTGGTATTCTTTTGTTCCTCATATAATAGAGCCCTTTACAAAAGTCGTTGCCTTCTGAGTGTGCAGTAAGCCTTTGATTCCTTGAATTCCCCAGCGGATTTAGTCTCAGTGCACGGCTCATTCCTAATAGGATTAGCCATTGAGGTAGCACCTTGCTGTAGAAAAGCTCTTGAGTATCGTTGCCATGATTAAAAATTAAGGGATTTGTTGTGATTACTATGTTCAATGCTAAAAGCAAACCTTTGTTTTGCACATTAGAAATAGTAACAAAAAATTATCATGACATATGGGCTTCTTATTTTAATTGAAAATAAATTTAGTTCTTAGACTGTGCCAATCTGTTAATTAATTAGAGAAAGGGTAGCAAAGGGATGAAGGCATTTGTTTGCTGCTTAATATAATGATTTTTCTGGAAATGTATTTTAATGTAGGCATGCTGGTTTCTTATTTCAAGCATGGTTATATTTATTCTGAATGGAGAATTTATATTTTTGAAGGGTACAGTTCACATTGGTGAGATTAACACAGTAAATAATGAGGTCGATTTTTGTTTTTTCCTTTGAGCAAAATTCACATGGTTTCTTCCTGCACCTTATATCATGAAAATTTTAACTCTGAAATTGATTTTGAACAGATATTCCTTATTTTTATTGATGCCATTAATTCTGACAGCAATAAGATTAAAATATATAATTGTTTGTATTTAAAATTTTAAAACATAACCTTTTATTTTAATATTCTAACAGCTTGATCACTTTAATGGTTACAGCTTTAGAAAGTATGAGAGTATAATTTTATATATATGGCATTTGATATATAGACTTTTTAGTTTTCAAAATACTGCAAGCACATGGGTATTTTTATTTCACATTTCTTAACCCCCTCCTCCATCCTTTTTTTCTGAAATATTTTACATAATTACCTTGGTGTGTTTTTGACTCCATGTACATGATGACAATGAGGATGTGTAGTGTGCATGTACATATGCAAACATATGGGCATAGGGGGAGCAAGGAGGGGAGAAAATAATTATAATTTAAAGAGACACAATTGTACCTTTGCCCCTACTAACTGCAAGTAAAATACCATACTGGCTAAAAATGTGTTGATAAGTAAAGTCTCCTGGGAGTCTCTATTCATGTGCAGATGTGAATCACTAACAGTTACTAGGAAATTGTTCATTTCAAAGTGAGTGCTCATTTAAAAAAAAATAATAATGTACATGCTTTAGAAGTCTCTGTACATGAACTAAACAATGTTACTGATCCTATTAATTTTTGTATGAAAAATTCTATAATTCATCCGATGAAATTTGTTATAGAATAGCTCTTATTGCTGTCTCTTTAAAAAACAAATTATTTGTAGACTGAAAGCATTGTGCTCATTTGGTACACCTTTTTTTTTTCTTTTCTTTGTTTTCTTTTAAAGCTTTTCTAGCATTCTGTTAGATTTAGAGGTGAGCCTATACCTTAAGGTCAGCCTGATTTTGCTTTTGGGCTTTCACCCAGGACAACAGTTTGTTGACATACCATTTCAGTTAGTCTTAGTAACTCTGTTCCTTTCCTGACCTGCTGAAATTTACTCTTTACAAGTGATAGGAATGTGTATCATGCAGGAATGCACTGAATAATTTTATCCCCAAAACAGTGAATCATTATGAGGAACAGCTAGAAACTCCTTTCAGAATAAATGGGTGATATTTCACTAAATTGTCTAAATATGGACATAATTTAAATATGATAATTATTATCTTAAAGAACACAGGTATAGGCAGAAGATATACAAGGGTCAACCTCTTCATGTATTTGTTTTTTTCATTGCCCATTTTCCTACCTATCCTCATTGAAAAAAATAGAGAATTTCATACATCTCTGAATTATAAAATTAAAACCTCATTTTTGCTAGTCTCTCATGAACAAGTGAAATGTTCCAGAATGTTCTGATGCAAATCATCTTTTGGCAAATTTATTTTATTTTTGTTAATGATTTCAAATTTATTGAAAATGATCTATGGACATTTTTCAAAGTAAAGATATAATAATAAAAGATTTAGAGTTTCTGGTGATACCTATATGTTTCTATCAACTTATACTTTAAAATGTAGTTTTTATGCGTAAGTTATTCAGTGAATAAAAACAGATCTTATATGATCAAATAGTCATCTAATTGTACTTTAGGCCTCCATATGCATATTATTTTATATACTTTAGCAAAAACAAATGAACCTCCACTGTCTATTAATTAATTATAATTAGCAACTGATTTAATATTTTCTTTTGCGTTCTTTTTTCTATGTATCCCTATGAAACAAACATTATTCTAAGCATGCAGTACACAATTATTAGTTCAAGTTGAAGTGATTCTGTATAAAACTGGCCTCATATTTATTCATTCAGAAAATGAGCAGGGAGAGAGTGCATATTTTATACAACTACAGTAATTTCAGTATCAGATAACCCTTAAGCAAAATAAGATTTGACCCTTTCAAAAATTGCTTAATGAATTGGTATTACACAGAATATCTTTTTAAACTTCTGTATAATTTTCCCCTTTCCCCGAAGCCTTTAAACATAAGCTTTGGATCACAGACCCTGCATTTAAATGTTGAAAATATGATTGTGTTTTGATTGCTTTTGGTGCGTCTTTATGATAGAAGCCATGCATTCTAAGAAAAAGTATGCCAGCACTTGACAGATTATTGTGGGTGCCTCTATGTAAGAGAGTGAGTTAAATTAATTGAAATGCTATCTTATGAAACAAAAAAAAACCTCCATGATTTCATATAGCAAGGATGCATCTTCTTCAGCCAGAAGTGGGTTTGTAAGGAATAAACCATATTATTTTGAAAATCTAGCTACTGGTGTTTTCAATATACTTTAACCATACCTTTCCACTTGCCCAGAACTTCTTTGCAATGTTGGTCAGAGCTATCAAAGTTGAGGCTTTGTTCATTAATCCCTAACATGTACACCATAGTTCTCTAATGTATTTGTCACAACCTCAGTGGTCCAACAGACACAGAAGACAGCTGCAGGGTCTTCTGAATGATTTGAAAGCTATTCTCTAGGCTCCCTTCTCCTAAAATCCAGCTCAGCTAGCTTGGGGACATGAATGCATTTCAAATAGCATTTGTAATGATGCCATTGTCTTGTTCTACTGTACAAAATTGGCCAATGAAAGCTAAAAGCAAGTGGGATCTTCACATAGTGACAAGAACATGGGTAGGCTTTGTACTGCACACTAGCCACACTTGCCTCATGATAAAAGAAGTGAAATTCACTGAACATGTAATTTTAGTAGAAAGAGAAAAAAAGAACCACCTTTTATTGTATTGTCGGTGTTTAAGTAGCTTAACTATTGGAACAGGCTTCTGATGCACCTATTGGATTGTTATTTGACAATTGCATTTCAGGACTGGGCTTAAAGCATCTGAGGCAGTCCTTAAACAGCATGAGAACCTGGCTATAAGCATGCACATTTCATAAATACGCAGCCTGTGTTCATATTCATCACCAATCCAGAGAAGAGATGACTCATAGAAATATAATGCAAGTCATTTGTTTTGTTTGAAATTTTTCTACTAGGATACATTCAAAATAGCGAAAAGAAAACCACTAGAGTTACTTCTTAATGTGTTTCATCTTATTGAAAATACCAAGCTGCATCTTTTCAATGTACAATAAGAGCAAAAATGTTATGTACATATTTATTATAAATGTGTAAAATTAGGTATTGTTGCAAAGCATGCAGAGGTAGAGTGGTCACATGTTTAGTATTCCACAGCCATACCTTGTTCCAGGTTACGTACATGCTGTATGTTATATAGCATGAAACTCGAATTTGCATGCTGTTAGATATAAGCACCACTCACTATATGTTTGTCACAAGATGAGTGATTATAACAGTTGACAAGCTTCAACCTATCAAGACTAATTTTCAGTGTTAAAATATTATTTTAGATTCAGTTCAAATACCTCACTACAAGATTTCCATGTTAGGTAACAGAAAACTGGTTTTGTTTTTATTTTTTCAACTTAGTATATTTCTTTTTGAATAAATGCAGCTCCCAAGTAGTTACATGGATAATACAAGATGAAATGGTCTGAGTGTATTATAAGATTCATCTAGTGGTACTTTCTGGTGCATTTTCTTCCACAGTGTGAAATGAAACTCATATGCTCATATTTTTATGTCTGTGAAATCTTTATTTTTATTCATTAGAAAGAAGCCAATTAATTTGCATTCACTAATCTCCCATTTCTCACATTGTAATACCATTCTCTTTATATCTGAAGGGAAAAATGTTAATACTTCCTTTAAGCCTATAAACTTAATTTCCATTAAGGGAACTGGTAGTTTGAATGAAGATAACAATATCTTGCAAGTTTTATTCCTATTGTTTGGCTTTTTTTATAGGCTGGTCTTTATCATTTCCATTTGTGGCATTCATGTAAAATATGTAGCCTGCTATTTCCTTAGTTTTTATTTATTTATTTATTTTTGTTTCTCTAATTAATGTGTTTAATGGTAGAAAAATCAATAAAATGTTGCAAACTGAGACATGCTTAAATTATTCCTCTAAAGCCAATAATGTTTAATTATTTCAAATTGCTTATTTTGTAAGACTTTCAATCAGGATATTTCTTTTTTTTGGAACATTTCTACAAATATTAAATAAAAAGTTGAAATAATTTGAGCAACTCTGAAGTGGCTCTAGATTCACTGCCATCAATAAACCAAAAAGTACCTCTCTGTTAGAGAAAAGAATAATCATCAGTGGGTGGCATTGACCTGCTTATGCACAGTTTTGTTTATGCCTGATGCATTTATGAAGAAAAGTGTAGAAAAATGCTCAGAAGACTCAAGTCTTCACTGACTGAAATAGTTCATACTGGATTTACTTTCTCTTTACTGTTCCAAACCATTTATGCTTTTTATGATACTAGAAAAGATTATTTAAAAGTAATTTTTAAAATCACAGAGATTAGATCACATAACCTCCTGTGGAAGAAATAGAACAGAAATTTGTCTCAGAAAGGTAAAATTTAAATTTATTATCACTTAATTTTAGTGTATTTAGAATCATTTCACATATGAGTTCCAACTGACAACTCTTTTCTTGATTTTTCTCTCTTTTTTTTTACTTCCTCCCCCCTCTTTCTCCCTTCCCTCCCCCCAGCCTCCCTCTAATTGATTTCTGAGTCAGATTGTAGTCCAGGTTAGCTCACAGATCAGTATGTAGCTGAATTCAAGCTCCAGATTCTACTGTCTTAGCCTCCCAAGTCCAGAAACAATACACCTGCCCGGCTTTACTTGATATACCTTAGCATTGGTGGAAACCTGCTGAAGAACATCTAATGACTGTTATATCTCAGATCATGTGCCATTGTTACTGAATATTTTATTAGTACCATACAATGTTCAAAAAACCTTTTTAGGTATAATTTTAGTTAAAATATGTTACTATCTCATGCAATAAAATATGGGGTAATTTTTGTTTTGACAGTTCAAAAGCCAGTGGTTTTTAATATAATTGTGTTTCATAATGTAAAGAAGCAATAATGGTAGTTAATGTTTATGGTATGTATAATTGCCATGTCACTATATACTTTTTATTTAGCTGCTGCTATTATTCTTTATATGACCCAAAAAGTATTATGCCTGTTCCAGAGACACACGTGTGATATGTGTTTTGTCAGTTTTTCATCCTGAAGAGTCTGTAAGCTGAAGCTCCAGACATCACAATGAGCTATGTACCCTGTGTATACTGATCAGGGCCAGTTTCATCTCACATTTTAGAAGACAATTTCTAACTTTATAATTAATACCATCCAATAACAAAACATTAGCATTTCCCTATTACCTAAAATTGCATGGTCTGACTGTGATGTTTTTGATCACATATTTTTTCCCCTCCTAGACAGAGTCCTGCTAGGAAGCTAAGGATAGACCCCATTCATCACCTCCTGCCTCCATAACTTGTAAACTGGGATTACAGGTGTTTACCACTATTCCTGGGGATTCGAAAATAATGTTTGAAATAAGTTGGTAATCTAGCTGACGTAAATGTATGATCCAGCAGTAGCTTTCCAATGATGGTCAGAGATTTGTCTACCTCTTCAGTGCTAGTGAGTAGGAAGGGAAACATGTTTGTTAGCTTCTACCTACTAAATTTATGATATGTAGTATTTTTAACTATCAAAGTTTAAACAGGAGGTTTTGAGATGTTTCCTTGCTATGTAGTAGAGGATGGTCTCAATTCATGACCATCTCTTGCATGCTAGGATTACAGGCATACACAACCATGTGTGGTTCACAGTAATTTTCCATGCTGTCCAATATTGACTCTTCTTAAAAGTATTATTACAATTTTATTTTGTAATAAAGTTGTTAAATTGTGCTCTTAATAGCACTAAAAAAACCTAACATTCAGGAGAGATTAAAGGATCAGAACAGTGCAAGTGAGTAAACAGGCATGCTTATAAGGACACCTAATTATTGCAAGATGAGATATAATTAAGTGCTAGAGTTGTGTGGTACAAAGACAATAAAGGCTACAGCGTTTCTAAGGAGGAAATCAAAAGATAATATTGTTATTCTGGATAGGGATGGCCAACTTGAATTTTGAAAAAATCAAACAAAATTAAAACCAGGCAATTATAACCTCACACAAGGTTTATAATTTTGTCTAGCCTTGGCAGTTTGTTTTTTAAAGGCATATAGCATTTATCAGGTATTTGCTTCTTTATGGTTATATTCAATTCATTTATTTACTGACATTTGGATGGTAAGTTAGTAAGGAAGGCATGTTTGTTGTGTAGACTAAGATACTTTCTCTACTACTCAACTATATGTGATGGGCATTTTGGTTCTATATTTAAGAGAAGACTGAGGCTCAGCGTATCCCTGGAACCTGACACTTAGCTCTGAATCTCAATAAAAGACACAGTAGTGAGCCATCTGGAAGTTTACCTTCTATATTCTCCACTGCAGTTGTAGAAAATCAGTGTACTAGCACCCACAATTTCATACTAGGTTGCTACAAATGATTGAGGAGGAGTGAAAGTAGTGCAGAGAGGGCAGAAAGGTGGCAGTAACTAATCTGAAAGTATAGTTTGAGTGAAGAGTGTCTAGGAAGGTACCATCCAGCATCCAGTGGGCAGTGAATGAATAGACTTAAGATAAATTCTAGCAAAGGGGGCAGATCCCAGCTCTTTAGAATATTATCTCCCTACCTCCTACCTCACAGTGCTGAACTAGGATGCTTGTGTTCCACATAATATGGATATATACATTGCATGTACCAGAGTAGGTTGATGAAAACTGAGAATTAGGTCTATTGACTTTGGTTATGGCTGCCACCATTTTCTCTAATCCTATTTCATTTCACATGCATACTTCTCCCTCTGTGGATTTAAGCTATCAACTGTGGAGATGAATAAAAAAGAGAGATTTGAGAAGAGGGGGTGGGGAGGAGATGAGAGAAGTAATGAATATGATTATATAGTAAATATATAAGTAAAGTAGTAAATATGATTATATACAGTAAGATCATGAGTGAAATATCTCAATAAGACCCTTACTTTGTACAACTAACACACAGTTATATGAAAAAAGTAATCATCATTGACTTTATTAATAGGCAAGTTCCATGACAGAGGAGGAAGAGACTTAATGATTCATACAGGTCTTCATGTAAACAAGTTTACTAGCTCAATATTCAGTCTTTTGCTTTTTTGGGGGGAGGGGATATTTACATTTTTTTCAGAAAAAAAATTATTCAATAGATGAGTCTCAAATATCTGTTGATGAAATTTCAGATACATAGCATTTCAGTAGTGACAATGACAAGGCTGGTGACAGCTGGCATGCACTGAAGGACTAGTATGTGCCAGGTACTGAACTAAGTGCCATGGTGACATTTTAAATTTTAATCTACATGACAATTTCTATGAGCTAGGCATCTTCATGGCTCTGGTTTTATTTCATGAGAGTTTGTATTTTTCTCTCAGGACAACAATGATTTGTTCACTGTGATCATCTTGTGACAGGGTACACCACAGATAAATGCTGGTGACAATAACTAGCAAATATTTGAATTTGAAAGTAAATTAATTTCCAAATTGTATTGCTTGAACAAATTATGTTCTAGTATGAAATAAATCACTTGTCTAAATGAAGAACAAATATAAGTCTATATTTTGTGAGAAATGTACATTTCAGATATTCTCCAGTAAAACTGTATGTCTCAGTGTTTGCACCATGAACAGCCTTATCATGAAAAGCATCATTGTACCCCTATGATAACTGATACACTAGTGAATGTGCTGGTTGGTTTGAAAATTTGAAGCAAGCTAGGGTCACATGGAAAGAGGAAATGTCAACTGAGAAGCTATGTCCCTCTGAGTTGCTTATAGGCAAGTCTGTGGTACAGTTTCTTGATTAATGATTGATATAAGAGGGTCCACCCCATTGTGGGTTCTGCCATAGCCTTAGTAGGTGCTCCTGGGATATATTAAAAAAGCAAATTGAACAAACTCTGGGGAGTAGAACAGTAAACATTTTTTTTTTTTCCTGGCCTCTGAATCAATACCTGCCTCCAGGTTCCTGCCTTGAGTTTCTGTTCTGATGTCCCTCATTAATTGACTGTGAACAGGATGTATAAATAAAACAAAATAAACAAACAAACAAAAACCATTTCTACCTTGAGTTGCTTTGGTCATCTTGTATGTCACAATAGAGAATAAATAAAGGTAGTAAGCCTAATCAAAGCAACTGAATTAATTCTTAGATTTACTACATTTTAAGTTCCTCTATTAAGGGTTAACTTATCTAGTGTCCAATTTTAACTTCCCCAAATTTGAGATACATGCCATTTGCACTCCTGATTCATTTCTGCACTAGTTTGAATCTTACCTAATTTCTCTTTTTATTTTAACAGTTGCAGCTGTTGTTCACACTGCCTAAACCCTCTGGAACTTGCTCTGTTCTTTGGCTTTGCTGGTGAGTCCTCTGGAGAGAAGTAGCTGAAGTGTTCATCAGACATCACCCACTTGGTGAGTGAGCCCATAACTACAGTTCGGATTTCTTCTGCCTTGGCTTGTGCTTTCATTGTTGACCAAAATGTTTTCATAGTGGGCTCAGCAGAGAGGTTAGCCAAATCTTCAGAAGAAACCAGGTATTTGGTTTCTTTGTTGTTTTTGCTTTTGTTGGCTTTTACATTTATTTACTTCTTTGCCCTATTGATAAAATAATTTTCCCTGATTTTTTTTCTCTCCATCAAACATGGTATTATCTTTTTTCCTTCCCCTCATTTAAAGGACTTTAAAATCCCTCACCTTGCTATGCCTAACTTCTACCTGAATAGATTGCCTGTGGCTAGCTCCTGCTCCATATTCTACCATATATTTTGTCCAGTCCACGTTTATTTAAAATGTAAACCTGGGAATGCATGGGAACGGTTGTGACTAGCTGGACAGCAGAACTTCATTTTGTAGAGTGGAATGGCTTTTGAATGAAAATGTTTGCTCCTATGATTGGCTTAATGTGAATCTACACAGGCTTTATACAGCAAGCCAAAAGGAATTCATTGAGTTTCCTTAGGTTCCTAATTAAATCGTCTTGTCTTATATTCCCCTGAACTCTCATTCTCATTGTGTTGCTCTATTTCATCTTGCTCCACATATCAAGTGATACCGAGGTTATTTCTATGTATTCTTACAATAATTTCTCCCACTTTAGAGTTTTGTTTTATATTTATTTATTTTATTTATGGTTTGGGGACCATTCCTGGGATCTGGCATATAGTGGGAAAATACTCTCCCAGTGAGCTCTCTCTCTTGTTTCTGTAGATCTTGATTTTATCTTTTCATATGTCCAAGCCTACCATGATGGCTGATTTGAGAAGAGAAAATTTACATGGTTATGGAGAACTTTTATGTGATTCTTATTTAGAGAAAGGTAGTGTGACTTAACTAATGGTTCCTACCTCATTCTAGACATGTGAATACAGACAGATGTTTTAAAGCTAGAGTTAGGTATAAGAAATGATTTATTAAAGCAGCTATTAGAAAAATGAAAAGAAAAGTCTTATTTTCTAAAGTAGAGCCTTTCTTCATCTTTTTCTGTTAAGAGAAGTTGTTGTTTTTTTTTCCTGTGGGAATGAGACAGCAAGTAAAGGTGTCTTCTTATGTGGCCATGAGAATAGGAACAAGCTTAGGGTCAAAGGGGGTGACTTGAACACACTCAACAAGAATGTGTTTCTAAAATACTACTACTCAATGCATGCGATTGGATAAATTAATAAAGCACATATGAAGATTATGGGATGCTGAATGGAACTCTCAAAGAAGCTGCCATTCAATTAGATGACGCACTGTGGGCTTGGGCTAGTCTTTCCACACCTAGTTAAAGATAAATGAATGTTAAGTGGTGCCAGCAAATCTGGCTCCCCCTTGTTGGTAAAGAAACCAAAGCCCATGTGTTTTGTTAACTGTTTTGTAGTCTACCCTTCTACTTGTTCTGAATTATCACATTCCCTCATCTCTTTGCATAATTCCTGGGTATACAACCTGTGCAAGAAGTTTCTATTAAGGTAGTTAACAGCTCTGCCTGAATCTTACTGTGTTTTCATTCTGTGAAAGATTCCCAGTTGAACAAACAACACTGTGCATAAATTAACTTTCTCTGCAACAAAGTTGTTCTCTCATTTTGGAGGTGAGATTTAGTTCAGCTGTAGGAGCCTGAACTGGTCAGAGGGCCTCTCTGACTTCTTTATGGTTCTACCCTCTTTTCCTCTGAGCATCCTTCCCAGTGTCTCTCTGTAGACAAATCGTGTGTCTGTTTTGCTTTAGTTCTTAAGGATTCTAATCAAGTGCTTAGGAAACCCATTAGACATGTTGAGTTGTCAATTTTGGAAGAAATAAGAGTGCGTATGGTGAAACAGACCTAAGACTCTGGCATGTTCTATACCAACCCATCTGTCCTCCCTCAGCGAGTAACAGACCACAGCATTTCAGAGTAAGAGAAAAGAATTTTATGGGGCAGGACCTGGAAGAATGGGGAATGGGACGTTTCTGCTCTTTCTAGAGCTTTCTTGACCTTGTTGCAGCTGGCAGTCATCCGCAGCTCTTCTCTCTCTTGCTATCACCTGAATCTTGTCACATAATCAAGTCACCTGACTTGCTTTTCCAGAAAATAGTACATTGCAGTTCTGTGATATATGGAGGCTAAGGGAGGAGGCAGCACTTAGTGAAGACAATGAGTAATAGCCTAGAGATCTGGGATGAACAGAAAAGGTTGCAAAGGTTGAGACACTCCCTGGGTATTAAAGGCAAACTTCAGAATTTCCAGCTAAGGAAAGCAAAGCTCGGAACACACTGCAGACATGCAGAGATGTTTGTCAGGGAGCTGCCTAGCACACGTTTGCCAATTGCTTACATTTTCTTAGCGTTTTTGCAATGCCTTGTTATCATTTAATTCGAGAAGTACTTTAATTTTTTTAACTGCTGAATCTAAAACTGTGTTAGATTTTGGCTATCTAGCAAGCCAGTGGGTGGGGTAGGTCTTAGCTTACAGAAAACTACTATCTACTTGAAGAAATTCTTCTCTGTGCAGTCTGATGAGAGCTTTTGAATGATACTGAACCTGTTTTCAAGATGCCTCCCTACTTTGAAGAGGGCTCTGGAAGGCTTCTGCCCTCTGCTGCTCAGCTACAATGTCCCTTTCACCCCTAACAGGTGAATGAGTGTGGCCCTGTCAGACAGGGAGAAGGTTTGTCCATTCCCCTAACGATGCACTGTGCCCTCGCCCCACTTCTGGCTTTCCATTTTTCACTGTGGCTTATGCTTGAAGTTGTAAGTGCTACTCTTTTGGCTGTTAGGAGTCAGTGTCTAAAGCTAGATAGCTTTTCTAGACAGGGGTCTATCTTAAACCTTTCTATGTGAGCACTTTTAACTGGGAGAGCTATATAAAATGTTTCTGACTAGAGTTTGGTATCATATAAAATACTAGATTTAAGTGTAGAGCTTGTTCGTGTGGATCCAAATTCTGAGGACCAGATAGGCTTCGAACCAGACCAGGATGAAATGTAAGAAGTATCTTAAATAGTAAGAAATTCATAATTTGGAGGTGATTTTTTTCACTAATTAGAATATGATAGGGAAGAAAATTATTAATCAGAAGAAATCAAAAGCCCCTTGCTTTGAAGGATTGCATTTATCAAAGCTATCAGTACAACCTATTTTCCCAAATTGCTTATGTTATTTAAATGTTACTCTGCTTTAAAAAGAAGTAGACAGCATGTATTTTAGGCAAGCATCCTGCAGTGGGTGCTGTATGGATTTTCTTCCCCTATCTGTAGATTATAAACTGACATTCTCAATTTCACCCTCCTCTTTTGAAAGGTGTGCAACATGCACTAGGTGTTGAATATATAAGTGATGATGTCTCTTTTTAAGAAATGAAATTAACACCTTTTCCTCTAGTATGAAATACATTTCAGTAGAAGAGCTGGAATTATTAGCACCATGTGGAAAGCACTGCACTGAGCTCTCTTTCGATCTTCTCTGCCAGCAGAGAAACACCCTTTACCACTCCACATTACTACTCTACAGCTAACCTTTAAGATCAGCACATTTTGAGATGTTTTTTCCACACTACATGCCTGAGTTGCCTTTGAACATTGTGAGATTTACGACAGGTTTCCTTTAAATATTTCACACTCTTTCACATAAAATTAGGCAATATTATGTATCTCATGAAATATTTTCACAGAAATTAAAAAAATAAAAGTCACAAAATCAGAACTAATATATAATGTCTATGGTACTTTAAAACAGCAAGGATTACAAGGAAAAGATAAAGGAATTCTAGATCATTAAAATGTACATATTCTAAACCATTGTTCTCTTTAATACAAGTCAGCATTTTCTACTTATCAAAGTCTTTTCAAATCCTGAAAACGGAGGTCCCATTAGATTAAGAAAAAAAAAATCTAAGTTTGCTAAACTAGGAATGAGGTGGAAAAAAAAAAGAAACAAATTTTTCCCTTAAATCTGTTTCTCTAGATCATTAACCACTATTTAGCTATTTTTTGATAAGTACAAAATGAGTTCATTCCAAAGAAAAGCATATTATAAAGTATATGACTTGATAAGCTGTGCCACAGTAAATTAATCGTATATGTTTTTAAATGATGAATCATTTAGTTTCTATTCCAATCACTTCTTATGTTGAGGGGGGAGTGTCCTGGTCCTCTGATTGCCAACTTTCATTGGGATATAGTAGAGAGTCCACAAGCTTTTGAGTTTGGGAACTGGTAGCCTCTAGGCAACACGGAATATCTTGGAATAGCTCAAGTAATTGCTCAGAAACAGCTTTAAAAATCAGGGTTCACGTTTATTCTTCTTTCATTAAACTTTAGAAAATCAGGTAACAGACAGTACAAAACTTTAGTAACCTAAGAATTTAATGTAGTATTGCAAAAATATAAAGAAAATGAATTCTATATGACAAGTATAATTTTATGGAGTATAAAAATGGAAATGGAGAAATAAAGTGTCAGTTTACTATAAATTAAATATAATTATACATAATAGACATTATTCATAATTCAAGCTTTTATGCTTTAAAGTATTTGGTTATTTGCTTATGTGTGAGTGAGTGTATGTTATGTATGTGTTGATGTTGGTGGCTGCATATTCTACCAAACTCGAGAGAAAAGGACACTAAGGACACATATTAATGAAGAATAGAACAATGTAAAGTGTCAGCCATACAAATGAAATAGTCAAAGGCAGTGAATTGTTGTTTCTGGCAGTCATTGTTCCATATTGTTTTCATGAACAAGATATGAACAAACTCTGACCCATTGCTTCTAGGGAGAAATGAAGGGTTAGGGAGGAACCATGAAAACTGTTGACAACATTTTCATCATCCAGTGCACAGGTACACACATGTTTAAGAATAACAAGCTGCAGTGATATCCACACATGGGCATAGCACAGTAGCTCATCCATCATATGTACATTCCTTGCAATAGAAAAGACAGGCTCCTAAGCTGAGGAACTCTGCACACCACAGCAGCACTTTCTCAGTGACCATTACTAAATGTAAAGCTACCAAGAAAAAGCATACACACATAAAATGCAAAACAAAAATGGGGCACTCAACAGATAGTGGAAAGGATACTTGTTTATACTATGCAAAATGAAATAAGGGAGAACCTACTATGTCTGGAAAACATTTGTTTGTTTGTTTGTTTATATGTATGTGTGTGTTTGCTTTATTACATACCAGGACACAGATGGGATGTCAGAAAACAATGTGCAGAGATAAATTCTTTCTTCTACCAGGTAGTTTATATGGATTAAGCTAAAGTCAGGTTTGGGGTCAAGATCTCTGATTCATTTAACTGTCTACCTATCCCACACATATATTTTAATGAGAGAGTAGAATAACACATTCAAAACTCATAAATGAGGGCAAATGACTTTGTCTCTCTGGCTCATTCTGACATCACAACATGATTTAAGAAGTTTATTTTCAAAGTTTATTATTTACTTACTTGATAGATAAGGCTCAAGTTAACATAAGAATATTTAAAATATAGTATATACATTGAAAATAAAATGCTATAGATACTTTGAAGAAACGTATTTTTAAATTTTTGGTTCTAGTAAAAAACTCTCAAAAAAAACCTTCATCTAAAAGTATTTTTAACTAAATATATTATCCATAATACACTAAATTAAATACAGCTCTGTATCTTTCACACTTATGCCCTAAAGTTCTTGCTAGCAATGCAGTGAACACAGTCACATGGGGACCAAATGGAAATGGAGGTTCAGATATATACTCTCTCAGTGATCTGGCATAATCTAAAGTTAAAACCTGAAGGATATGCATTTTCAGATCTTTCTGATTATTTTTCAATAATTTAGCGTCTTCCATTTTGAAGTTAGTTTTATATGCTGAAAAGAACATAGTTAGAATAAATGTCTGGAGTTCTGGTATTTTCTGTTGATAAGTAAGATGATTTTGAAAATATTATAAAAATGTAATATATCATCCATGGCTTGCTATGTCAGTTGTAAGATAGATGATGTTTAGATGATATATTGTTAGAGAGTAGGTAGTTAGATGATAACTTATTATATAGGTATATGGATAAGAGATAGATTATAGGGTGATAGAGGATGATGTTAGATTGAGACATTATTCCTAGATAGATGGTATATATTACTGGCTAATATTTAGTCTTGGCAAAAGTATGGTTATAGGGACTAACAACCATTATAAAAGTTAACAAAATGTGTTAAAGATCTTTAAAGTTTATAACTTTTAGCCTAGAGAGATGATTCTGTAGGTAAGAGCACTGCCTGCTCTTCCAAAGGGTCTGAGTTCAATTCCCTGCACCCACACGGTTATTCACAACCATTTCTAACTCTAGTTTCAGAGGACCCAACACCCTCTTCTAGTCTCTATGGGTATCAGGAATATACATGGTGCACAGAAATACATGTAGACAAACCTCCATTTTACACATCAGAAAAATAAAATGTTTATAAAATCTTATAAACTTTAAATTATGTTTAATATTTTATATGAGGACAATTAGCATTACACATACAGTATATATGTGCATATGTATACATATATGTATACAAAGATTTCTCCTCCAAGTAATTAGAAATATGAACAATTTGAAAAGATTACAGTATTTACTGGTTTGGATTTCAAAATGTAATGACACATTAAAGATGATATATTTCTGAACAGTAAATAGTATCAAAGATTGTATGTAAGCATATCGACATGAAATTATTCTATGTGTTTGCACTATAAAAACATACTAGAATTTGTTAATAGAGTTGAATTCTGAGAGCAGAAGTATGAACTCTAGCTTCTCAGGTATTTTTCTGCCCATTTACAACTTTATATCTTAATTTTATGTTACTCTTGGATAGATAACAGAATTGAGTAGTGGTTTGGTTACTGGGAAGCACTTCTTTTGGACAAGCTGTCTTATTTTTACCCAAACTGTGCATCACTGTCTGCTGTGTGAGGTCTGTCTTTCAGTCTAGAGAGCGCAATTCATATGCAGCGCTGTGGACAGTAAAAGGAAAAAACCAAATACTCTTTCTGCTTTTTCTTGTGTCAATATTTACCTTTCCAGGTTCTGCTGGATGACACACCATTCCCATTTCATTTGAGAAGCCATTTAAGAAACCTTGTAATATCAGATTTATAGAGGCAGGAGGATTTTTGAGTTCAAAACTAATTTGAGATATGTAATCTGACTGTCTCAAAACACCCCAAAACCTCAGGTCAACAGAGTGGCAAAGCATTTTCTTGGCATGTGCAAAGTATCAGGTTCAATGTCCAGAAATGCCTTAAAACAGCTAAAAAAGCCTAATGTTCTAAATATTTTTCTGTGCCTTTTAGAGTTATAGACTGTGTTAGATAATGTAAGTTTTTTTTTTTTTAAATCTGTCTCACTTGCTTTCTAAAAAAAAGTTTCAATTACATTGCAAGATCAAATTTACTCCTTAAAAAAATGAAGTAAGTGATATAAAATTCAGAGGAGAAAGTAATCATTGTCGTTATCATTGTGGGCATAATGCAAAAGGAGAGCCTCAGAGAGAATGGATAGCACAGAATGAGCTGTAAATAACAGGTAGGGATTTGATAAGCACACTGCAGAATAATAATGACAGCTTATTGAGGCCGATTACATGCCAACTGCTGTGTTAGACTTTCACTGCAGCCACTTCACAGCGTTCGCCACAATGTTATACAGGAATTGATATTATCTCATTTTGCGGATGAAAAAAGTGAGACTCAGAAATATTAAAAACTCTCCCCAAGGTCGGACACCTAATGAATGACAGCAGAGGGATGCAAATGCCACTCTTCTCTTCCTCATACCTGGTGAGCCCTTATGCCAGGTGTCAAATGTTATTGATTTGCCTCTTCTAAACTTTCCTGATTCTTCTATAAGATGGTGTTAATGTGACTTGCCTATGATTACAAACTACTGTCATTAATATCGCATTGTTAACAAGGAGCAAAATTCATATCATCAGTGACACTGGATAACATCTAAGTGATTAATACAGCCATGGATGTTAGCCTCTATTTAAATTTCTTCTGACTCATTTGCTTGAAGTAAAGTACCCTGTTTTACCCATCCCATAATATATCTAGTAAGTTAAGGTTTTGCTTCAAGATGTTAGTGATTTGCAGTCTACTATGTTTGGCTTAAATATTAGACAGTTCACAAAGAGTTTGTAAGTTTTACATTCTGTTCTGCTTTGAGTAGTGTGGTAGAATCTCATAGTAACCCCATGTCCTTTGCTTAGAACACAAAGCACACCTTGGTGCAGAGTATCTCTGCTGTATATACTACCTTCTCTTTGGTTTTGAGGTAGTCATCTCACTTCTCACACAGACCACCCTGGTGCCTTGATGTTAGAATTATGCTATTTTATTATTGATATCAATCTCTCAACGTGCATACTTTGAACTTACTTATAGATGCATATGTATAATAAGAACTTATGTGGTTTCTAGCACATCTGTGCTTTCAGGCATCTATTGGTGTCTGTATAAGTGGAGAAATATAAGTCATGAGAAACGGTAGATTAAGTGTGAGATACATTAGACAATAGTATCCGGTCTGCATTTAGGAGCTCTAAATTGTTTCTACACACACACACACACACACACACACACACACACACACACACACACACACACCACACACACTCATAACATTTAACTGTGTTTTAAAAACTTTGTCTACTTTTTAAATGACAAGTTTAGAATGCATCAAGGTAAATAAAAGGAAGAGGCACTGATGTCAATAATAGGAAACAGTGGCATTTGTAAGCTAACAGTAGAAATAAAACTGGAAAATAATGCATTCTGTGAAACTGAGAGGGAATCTTAGCAAACTCCAGGTTGTAACTAGTGGGATAAAGATAGAAGGTACAAAAGAAAAAAGGATGCTCCAGTGCTTATGCTCCTGCAGACTGTGTGCTATTGGTTAGTGAGGCAGCAGCACTAATCTGAATCTAAACCCTTGGAGGAGACAATGGTTCTTAACTTAACTAAGGCCTGAGAACCTCCTTATGTCCTTGGAATATAATAATTTCTCAGAGGCTATTTTTTTTAACAAAGCATTCAGTTCTCTCCAACGAAGAAACTTCTGAGTTTGCTTTATGTGTGTACAGTTTCATCTAAATATTTGCTGCGAGACTGACAGAGAAGGAAAACATGAATGAATTCTAAGTTTAAGGGATATGTGACCTTAGGTGAGGCTAGCAGTATCAGCAGGAGTATTTTGGAGACTGGCCACTGTCAGATGAAATGTCAGTGGTATAAACTCAGGTATTATATCAATTTAGGAGACCCAGAGTGCACACAGATGCACACAGATGTCATTCCTGGGAAGACTGTGAGAGGTACCATGAGAGAAATATTAGCAGCTCTGAGTTTTCTCAAAGGAGACAGTCAGTCTCATTTCAGGGTCTTTATGGATCACCATAATTGCATTGAAAATTGTGTCAGTAGGGCCTCTGAGGACCAGAAGGTTATGCCCTCACATGGTAATGTCATTATTTTAACAGGTGTGGAGCAGGGTATTTCAAGCCACAGATAATTGCGCTCTCTCTCTCTCTCTCTCTCTCTCTCTCTCTCTCCCTGTAAGTATGTATGTATGTGAGGCTGTGTGTATGTCTGTGTGTGTGTCTGTGTAAACCCAGGAAGTCCTGAGAGAATCTCTTTAGAACTACCTGAACTTTCACTTGACATAAAGCACACACTTCAGATCACCAGTTTAGATGTACATGTAGGGACTCAGCCACTGGTAATAAAGCTATGCTTTGTGTGTGGCTTCTTATTCAGCTGAAAGTATTGGTTGGTAGTAACAACATTTTTGTAGGCAGACATGGGCAAGGAAGTTACAGGTATAAGAAAGATGAGATTCCCCAACACACTTCTTCATTTCTTATACATTGGTGAGTGCTGACAAATCCTCCTGCCTATAATAAGAAAGGAAAAACCTTCTGAAAGAACATTTCTAAACTATCTGGAATTTGACTTCTGAAAATGTACACACTGTGCAGACAGGGTTTGCTTTGGATCATCATTTTACTTCTTCATATATATACAGCAGGTTGAGAATTTTCAAATGATGCTGATAAATTTTAAAGCAAAGGTCAAAATTTAAGAACAATAACAAAAATAGTTATAAATCCTGAATCTTATTAAGCGCTAGCAAATGGAAATCACGCAGTATCATAATAGACCAGATCTAAGAGAGAGAGAGAGAGAGAGAGAGAGAGAGAGAGAGAGAGAGAGAGAGAGAGAGAGAAATAGCCATTATTCCATGTAATTCTCATAACATTCTATACAAAAAGCTGTTAGGCATCTAGTCTTACTAGATTTTTCTCAGATTGAAGTATCTACTGACTTATCAGAATATAACTTTGAAACATAATCATTTTATATTTGGCAAACACTGTGTTTATTATAAAGCAGAAAAAGAGTCCAACACTTTTTACCTATGTTGTCAATATTGGAACCTAGGCAGCAATTATACCTGTCTGACACTTTCTGAGAAAGTGACAATTATTCAAACAAGGCCTTGATCAATTGCTATAAGAGCATACAATTATTATTGTTTGTGGCTATTAATCATATCACATACATTTCTTTAACATTTAACAATTAAATTATTTGCCCAACTAAGATATAATAGTTTTATTTTATTATCAAATTTATTCATTTCAGATTTCTAAAATTAAGTCTAAATTGCTCTTTTGTACCCTCAAAGGTGACAATAAATGATAAAGAATTATTCCTGACCTTGCAGTGACATCAAGAAGCAATTTATAACTGAGATGCTGCAGCATTCAAGAGAAGCTCAACATAAATTTAAACGTGCTCCAAAGTGGGGCCAGCTGTCACCATGGAGATAGGATTGTTTGTGAGACTTAGTTTAAAATGAACATGGAAGAGTTTTCTAAGCAAAGATGTTGAAACAGGTGGAGAAGAAAAAAACTGATATAACCCAAAAGGTATGGTTCAATTATAGTCCTGGCTCTCTAGAAGGATGAGACAGGAAGAGCTCTGGAACTCAATAACTAATAATTAAGACTGGCAGCATGGTGTTTTCAAATACGATCTGGGTGAAATTTCTTTGTATTATTTGATATAAAGCACTTTGAGGTTTGGAATGTGTATTTAGAATCATGCATTCAGCATCATTATAAGGTGACCTGAAAACCCACATTTCTAGTGCCTAAGTGATGGCTCAGTCTGTAAGGTGCTTACTGTGCCTTCATTACAACCTAGGTTCAGATCCCCAGCACTGTGGAAAAACATAGGTGCTTCAGTACATGGCTCTACTTTTATAGTCACAGAGCATGGGAAGCAAAAACAGGTGGCTTCCTGGAGCACCGGCTGGTCAGTTTTGAAAGCAGAATCAGTAAACTTTATACTTAGTGACTTACCCTGTATCAACAAATAAGGTGGGCAATGATGGCAAAAGATGCTTTCTCACCTCTAGCATCGATGTGCATATACACTTGAATACACACACACACACACACACACACACACAATATTTTGTTGTAATATTTATAGATGTCTGGAAAGCTAGCATAATGTATCAATTTCTCCTAGGGAGGATTATAGTGTCATAGCTACATCATGCATTCCTCTAAAGCTCATTGAGTGTTTAGAATTTATAGATAGTATTTCAATATACAGTCATTTGTATATATTATTTTATCTAGTACTTCTGTCTTTACAGAACTTGTGTCCTAGTGGTTTCCATGGGTCACACAGCTAAAATGTGGTGGCAGATTTAGTATTCAAGCCAGGGATTTTAGGATCCTGCTTAAGAGTGGCCACTCCTTGCTGGTCACTGTTTTGAGCAGGACAGATAGGTAGGCTGTTGGTGTAGTCTGGCAAGTCCATACCTGCCATTCCTTTCCTATTCAACAATTAGTAACTTAGGTATCAACAACCAAGATTTTGATGTCATTCTTGTCCTATATCACCTCTCTAAACTCCTGGAAATTCCTATTACACATGTTGGAGAAGTATCCTCTTAGAATTAGGAGGGACCTCTTCACAAACCTAGACTATATAGTAAAAATATTAGAAGCAATCAAGGCTGCCAGATGGTGACAGATGTCGCAGCTATCTCCCCTTCCCCAGAATCAATTCTGCAATGGCTCTTTAGAAAATGGCAAGTGACAGCTAGCATTTAAATCACCATGATCTCATGCCTATTTCCTCCCTCTACCTCTGTGTGACATTCATTAGCTAGGACTTCCCATCATACCTTTGGTTTTCAGAACTGGGAAGAACTGTTTATTCCTTCTTGGAGAAGTCACTTATTCTGAGAGGATGAAGTCCTTGAGGAATGTTCATCAGTACATCAGTATCTGAGAATTTTGACCATCTGTCTCATGACCAGACCATCCTAGTGTTACCTCTAAAATCAAAAGTGATAGAATTTTCTGTTGTCTCTTTGGCAAGGACTTTGCAGACTAGCTAGCCAATTTCTTCATTTCCCTTGAGGAAATATGTGGGAGCCAGCTGCTAAGTGCTGGTGTTTGCACACACCTGTCTGTTTACTTTTTAAAATGTAATTGAGAATATGCCTGGAAGCGCGAGTCTATTTCTCCAGGGTACTCTATGCAGATTGAGACATGCAGAAGACAATCTTAGTTCTGTATTGCGCATCTAGTGAGTGCATAGTTCTCTACATTCCTGTTTTGAAAATAAAACATAACAATGAAAAGATACCTAAAATACAAATGGGATAAAGATATAAAACACTAAAATTTAAGTCAGAGCATGAAAATGACATAGTAATCACAACACCATATCAAGTATTATGATACATTATCAATGGTTTTCAAAACTGGCTGTACTTTAATGTCATCTAATAAATCTATGTCTCTCCCAATTTAAGCACATACACACACACACACACACTCATATACACACATACACATACCTGTGCACATGTACACACAAACAGTGCCTAAATTCTATCTAACAGCAATTGTGGTTTGAACTGAGTAGGTTGTGGTCTAGGCATCTGTACTTCACAAACTCTAATTGTATAACATTATGTAACAAGTCCCAGGTGCCATCTTAATGTTCACCTTCCTGGTTTTATATCATGGTGCCTGTCCCCATGTTTATACCCCAAGGCCAGCTATCTGATTTCTCAATGAGCATTAGTTTATATTGCTACTTGGCAACCCCTGTTTCCTCTGTCCCTTCTGTTGTGATACCTTTTAATTGGTCCTGTACATAGTCAAGTCTTTTGTGCATTCTGTTCTAGACTCACTCTAGTCATCTGCTTCTGAACAGAACCTTTAAGCTCTGTCCAGCATACCATGGGGAATCCTAAGAACTGGACTCCTACTTTGCCTGTGGCTCTCAGATCGACATGGGTCAAGCCCAAATTAGCTTCTATTTGTTCTTGCTAAGGCAATCACTAAAGCCAATAATCCTTATTTTTTTTTATGTTTTTACATTTTATTTTCTGCCACTAAAATTTAGGCAGTGGTTATCTCTGGCTGAAATAGCATCATTTGTATTTCTGGTGCATGGAATGCCACCTTACAGCAAATACCTATATATCTGCTCAAAAAGTATTCAGTATACAGATCACAAAGCCAGGATTCTCTGCTGTGAGGAAATAATGTAAATCTTTTGGAATTTGTCAAGAAATTTCAGTTTCTAACATGCATTGTTCTACATTTCAAACAAAAGAGGACAATCATTGTCATGATTGTCTGAATGTAGTCTTTGCACAGAGCCAGTATCTCTTATGGGGTACAGTATTGAATCTGTCTCAGAGTAGAACAAGCTAGTTGGTTTGGATGAGATGATCAAGGACTGAAATAAAGTTAATCTAACCTCCTAAAATAATGAAATTCTGTGAATTGGAAGCTGTAATTGAAAAACGAATCACAGTGGAATTTAATGTGAATATCTCTGAGTGACAGGGACATAACTGCCATGGGGGGGGCATAGACTCCCCAAGATTCATACAAACTGAAGCCTAGATTTTATGTTCAATGACAGTCCCCTGAATGCTGGCTAACAACTATTAAAGGTAACTGTACATTTTTTTTCTGTTCGTTGTGTGTTTTCTTCATTAGTGGCATAGGATTGAAAGTGTCCATTACCTCATTTTAATCTTCACAGAAAGCTGATCAGGTGACTGAAGTTCAGACTTTACCATCAGCAAAAGTAAGACTCCACACAGTTAAGGGTTGACTGAAGCCCAGGTTAGTGAAGATTAAACTGGAATTTGAACTCAGCATCATGGAACACATTCTCACCCAAAATACCCCACTGTTTTGTGTGGACCCACTCTTTACCACTGTGACTCCATTGTTTCTCTGCCTTCCAGAGTTAGACCAATACCGTTGAAGGATCAATCAAAAGTATAGAAAGGTTTTGAAAGTCTCCTATAGAATTGTTTAGTGTGGGATTTGGAAAACAAAGAAACAAACAAACACAAAACCTCTTTTTAAAAATTTTCACCAGAAGGAAATTATGATTGTTACAGAATCCCAAAGTTACAGTTATAATTCTGATAATTCTCATTAGTTAAAATAGGGAGGCACTTTTATTCTGCATGTTTAATGGATCATTTTTAACTATAGTGAAAGCATGTAACACTCACCAATCAAGAGTCAAAATAGTTTTCTATATTTCAAAATGTCATCCAAATAGCAAAGCAAAGCCGGCAGCGAATCAGTTTGGAAACTATGCTTTCAATATAATGGTTTAGTTAGTACAGCATGAGAAAGATATGTGGGTGATTTTATCTAGATCCTAAAGGAGGTTAGGAGCAAACTGTATACTCTACCTACCCCCACCACTTATATAAGGTGCATTTCCTTTTAAAAGATTCAGAGATTAAGAGTGAAATGATTACATGACATGAGCTAGAAGGGGCTGGTCTCAGCATATGAAAATGTTGGGTGTATTGTTTAGTATCAGGAAATATAGACGGAAGAGGAGGATGAGTAAGAAGATGCTTTCAAGGAAGACACATCACTTAGCTTAGGTTTAGTTGCCCAACAATGCTTGGCCTGAATTATTTTCTCCCTCAAATTCTTCTTTTGAATAGTGACCATGGTTGGGAGAAATGGCTCCTCAATTTGAACTCTGGCAGGCTTGTCTGCAGCTTCCGGCATGCCTAGTTCAGGGCGGAGCTGTTTTGTCTCCAGTAATGGAGGACTGGCAGGAGACATAAAAGGTAATTTCTCTTGAATTCAGGTAGCAGTATAAAACAAGTGCCAGTTTCTGAAAAATCACCTCAATTGGTACTGAGTACACAGGTGGCTCCATTTTTCTTTTCTTTTCTTCTTTTTTCTAAGAGATGATTTATTAGTTTCAGAAAAGAACGATAATAAAGCATTTAGTTCATTTCCCTAAAAAACTAGTGTTGCTATGAGTTTGTTTTAAAAACAAATAGTTAATTCACTACTAACAGAATTCTCTGTTTAAAAAAAAAGATGGTAGTCTCTTATTTACTTCATTTCAAAGTTTTTTTTTTTTTTAAATCAGTCTCCCTAGCAACAGAGACATCTGTCTCTGTTCTCTTAGTCATTAAAGCCAAAGAAAGTAGCTGCTTCAAAAATAATAAAGACAATTTCTATGAATTGAGGAACTGTTAATTGTTGCCAAGAAATCTTAGTGAGATAATGAGGCATACAGCAATTGACAAAGATCTTTTCATTGATGTCTGAGCTCCCAGCAGCCCATGGTGGGTAGCTAATATATACAGTACCATCGATGAGGTATTGTGTGATTTGCTATGTAACATAAATAGAGAAGTGATCTTTACTCTTTCTAATTTCTGTCAGAGTGTGCCTTACTGTGATTTCTCTGATTGCTTGGTAGCTAATCATACCTCAGAATTCCAGAGAATATATTTGCCCATTACATTTCATGAAAATAGAGAGGTTTGAAGCATTTACAATAGAGATCAATGCAGCAAATACTATAGTAGCTGATGGTGCTATGAAAACACAATATCCTACTTATTTGAGTTGTAGACTCTGAAAAACCATTTGAGTGAAAATACTTAAAATTGCACTGGATTCTAAAATGTATATTGGCATTTGTGCTAAAACTGTTTTCAGGCCCCTTATAATGAAACCCCAATCACCCTCTACAGTAGGTTTGCTAATAAACACAAAACACTTTTTCAACGCTTACTGCTTTCCCAGCAGCCATGGAGGCAAATTATATTAAGTCAGTATTTTTTATTATTGCCCTGTTTGGCTCATGCCTGGCTGTATGTGAAACTACTGTTAAATGGGTAATAACAGAAGGAGAAACCATGCATATAGAAAGAAATTTTGTGACTTTTTTTTAAGTAAGTGAATATAACTCTGATCACCGGAAGAAGAACCATTTACTGGATACTGGCCATAGAAACCACCTTTAGTTTCTTTAAAAAGGCAATGGGCAATGGCAAATGTGAACTGTCAAAAATGCTGAGTCTTATTTCAAACTCTGGGTGTTTATAAAATTTACATATGAATGAATACCGCTTAAGAAAAAATACAATGGATTCTACATGCATATCAATTTTTGTGGAGATTTGAATAATATGTTTTCATTGAAGCATGTTGTAATATGGTACAGCTAAGAAACAGGGGGCATAGACCATGCTTTATCCCCACATGTTTTCTGTCAAAGGTAGGTAGGTGTGTATATAACCTACTACATTATACAAATAATTAAAATGTAGCTTGTTGGCAGTAAGATAAGACCTTATAATAACGTCAAAGCATAGTTCAGTAATTCCTTTTACTTTGGAGATATTTTTATGATTTGCAAAGCTACTTTTTTAACAAAGAATATTCTAAATATCGATATTTCTAGTAAATGCTTATGAATATAAGTGAATAAGAGACATTATCTTTTAAAAATTACAGTTTTCATCTGCATAATTTCACACTGTTAAGGTGACAAACTGTTAATTTTCTTTCAAGATGCTTCTAATATAATGAAAGGAGAGAGAATCTTCCTAACAACTAAGTAGAAATAGACTTGAATAGCTGCGGTGACTTTTTATTGAAAGTTTAAAAAATGCAGCGTCAAGGAAATCTTGGCACTTGACGTGCTGTTCATGACACTCCAAGGATCTCAGCACGGCAGCGCTGGCTTTGTTGATCAAGTTGGGCCATATTGTCTATCAGCATGTCATTTAACAGCAGCTTGTGGTGGAAGGCTGAAATGAATATTTGTTACAAATGAGAGACATCACACTCATCTTTATTTCCAAAGGAGAGGCTAGACACTGTAGGCCTTGGGCCATACATGACCTACCACCTGTTTGTATAATCCTGTACCACAGATTGATTTTCTTTGTCAGATTGCTGAAAAAGAATCTTTAATGATGTAAAAATTACATAAAATCAACATTTTAGTGCCTCCTATCAAAGGGATTTTATCAGAGCATAAAACACCTATTGGTTTATGTATAATGTCTTATTGTTGCAGTGTCACAAGAGAGTCAAATGATGGTGATTGAGGTGGTCTGGGCTATAATACTTGAAATATTATTTAATTTGTTAGCAATTAATTAACAATTAATCCCTATCTAGCCATTTTTAGACAATGATTTCCAATGTCAGCTCTAGATTTAGGTTATAGTGTCATTGTGAATTAAAATAAAATAAAAAGTACTTTACCATATTATGAGGTAATGTGTACAATTAAGGTTAATGTGAATCTGTCTTGTGCTATGTGTGTGCTAAATGTCTCACCTGAGGCATCTCTCTGAATTTTAGGTGCAAGGCACCTATGATGAGGGCCTGTTCTTAGAATCATTTAATAGATTAAAAACAAACAAAAAATACTTTTACAGTGTCACAAAGCAAGATGCAATGGTGCTAAGTTAGGACTATTTGAAGGGGAAAATTTATATTTTTGACAACCATGCTTGCTATAGCCTCATGTAAAATTATGAGCCCTGAGAAATGCATAAAAAATAGGTGAATACTTAAAAAAATGAAAGTAATAAGTAAGCTTCCAGTGAAAAAATAAACAACCATCTTCCCTGTATGGATGTGAATATAAAAGCTAAGATAGGACTCACCACTTCCCCTATGATGTTGTACTTTATATATGGATTCCTTTTTCTTTAAAACAGTGATTAATAACCAGAGAGTCAGTGAGATTTCCACAGTTTCAAGTACAACCATCAAACAGCTGCTCTAGTCTTTCCATGGACTATTATTTGACTATCTTAGTTAGAAAAGAGTAGAGAACCCTAGATTATTTTAGCACAGTGCTTCTCAATGTGTGAACCACAACCCTTTTGCCAACCTCTAACGTCAAAAAGATTTTCATTGCAAATAGTAACACCAGCAAAACTGCAGTTACAAAATATAAACAAAAATAATTTTATGATTGGGGATCATCATAGCATGAGGAACTAACTCTCTTAAATGGTACAGCATTAGCAAGGATGTGAACCACTGCTCTACAAGATGTCCATGAAAGGAATTCCACTGGGGTTGCAATTGCTAACACAAGAATAAAGAGCCCCTCAGGCACATCAGGAATGTTGCTCTGCTCTTTGGAAAAACATTATTGAATCCAGGTTCAGTTTTCTAGCTCACGGTCTTCAGCAGTGAATGTTCTTAAGGGAGCCCTAAGATTCTCATCCTCCTTTCTTTCTCATAAATTGTTCTGTTTCTCTGTCCTATGCTTTTGGCCAGGTTGTTGTTCTATGAGCCAGGATTCTAGTTTGAAATTAATATAAGCAGAAAAATAGCTTATTGAAAGACTAGATTCTAGCTTCTAGAATCCCAGGAAGCCAAGAAAGCTTGGTTGGCATACAAGACAAGAATAGATGCAGATCTGGCAGGGTGAGAGATGGTGTAAACTCCACCTGAGTGCTGGGCTAGTAGGTCCAGTGTATGGCACTAGTACTCATGCTTCTGAGTCACTATTTGAACTTTCTGTTCATCAGTGTGTTGGATACAGACATTCAGAGTCATTGCTAGGAAGAGCCAGCTGCCCAAACCATAGTTGAGCTGTATCTTACCAACCAGCTGATATAGAAAGGATCATGTAGATCCCTTTAGCTTCCAGAATGGAGAAAGAGGGTTTAAACAGACTCATAAAATAATGTTGAAGTAATATTTAGGGACTTAGATTAAGAGATGATTGACATAGTTCTTGGGTTTTGATAGACTGATGGGATGATCAAATCTGTGACAGCTTATCAGTGATATTGGAATACCGATCTCAGGGATGACTAGCTGTCCAGGAAGGCAATGTGCAATGATGATGTCCAAGGCCTGGAAAATAACTACTGATCTGAGCTTTCAAAGATGAATAAGAATAAAAACAAACAGATAGAAATGGAGCAAAGCAATCAATATATACCTAATAATTACAAGAAAACAAATTCTGCTAAACTGACAATCTATTTAAAGATATCCTCATCAGAAATTCTCTCTCTCTCTCTCTCTCTCTCTCTCTATCTCTATCTCTATCTCTTTCACTCTCTGTCACATACATATTTAATATTTTTTGTTCAATATGTTTAATGTACAATAAATTGGCTATTTAAACCATAATCATTTCCTGAACTTGAGTGTATGTGTGTGTGTGTATGTGTGTGCATGTGTGTAGTATGTATATGTGTGTGCACATATGGGAGGGCACTACTCCAATTGTGTGTAAATGCTGTAGAAGTCTGACGTTGATATGAGATGTCCTGTTTTTCTTTATTTTTATCTTTTGAAATAGAATTTCACTCTGAACCTGGAACTCACCATTGAGGCTAGATAGGGCAGCCAGTGAGCCATAGGACCTTCAGGTCTCTGCCTCACCTAGTTCCAGGGACACTGGTATGCCTGGCTTTTGCATAGTTGCTGCTATAAACTTGAGTTTTCATCCTTGTACCAAAGACTTTACCCTGTGAGCCTTCTGCCAAACCTTTTGGTAAACTTTGACTATCTATCAATCATCTGTCTAGCTATCTATTGTTCAATAGATAGATACAGAAAGATTCTCATTAAATGATTGTTCAGTTATATCACTTCAATTTTTCTTTATTTTTTTAACCTCCATTCTCTTTTAGAAATCTGCTATTCAGTATATAAGTTTAGAAATTCAAGTTATATATGAAGACAATTACTAAGTTTATACAATTTGGGGGAATATGTAATAAGACTGTGTCTTGTTTGAATAAATAGTAGGTGTCTTATTATTCTTTACTGTTCATGCAGGATAAATGACAAAGGATCCTAATTTTCTAAATACTGTCTAGAATTTATGCTTTTCTTCAATTTTTTTTGTAATGCACTCAAAATGACTCACCAATATCTTCCAAAAGCATTGAGGTCATTCGATTAAGCTTTGCACTCTGTCATCCTGGGGAAGACCAACTGAGTTCATTGTAGGTGGTTTCCTTAAAACCCTTGAGCCAAGAGTCAAACCTAATCAACACATTGGAAAAAATCCTTCCAACACTCAGTTTCTGTGATTTAAAGGCAGATAAGACAACACAATTCTTAGAGTCAAAGTGTTCCTATGTGTGTGTTTGTGTCTGTGTGTATGTACATCTGTATGTGTGCATGTGTGTACATCTATACAGAGCAGGGGAGAAACAGATTTTTTACTCTGTAGCCCAAGATATTCTGGAACTCACTGTGTTCTTCATACTAGCCTGAACTCAAAGCAATTCTCCTGCCTCATCTTTCCAAGTGCTGAGATTTGGGATATTATCTACCACATCCAACTTAAGGTCACAGATTGAAATTTGAGCACATTAATAAATTCTAAAAAATGTTTCACTGTCTGGTTTTATTAGTCACAGATCTTGATGGCAAATGAACAGATAATAGAGATGTAGTCCTTTCCTTTGGGAATTTTCTGGGCATACAGAAGAATGAGGGCATATGAAGCCCATTGTAGGTAATAGTTCATGAAAACTGTTAAGCACCAAATGTATACATGAGCAATAATATTTCAAGTGCTCCTTTCTTTAATATCAAATCTTATAGTAGAAGGGTCTGATGATAGGGCCTGAAGCATAGAGCTAAGTAGAACTCATATAAGTGATGAGAAAGGCCATGATAAAAATAAAGTCATATAGGAAGGATGTTTACTAGATAGAAATATAGCCAAGTATGCCAAAGAATGTAGTAACTGGGATAGGAACAGCATGGAGAGTAGGAGAACTCCAGTATTTAAAGACTGAAATCAGGAATCCACTTGCCTATTCAAGGGAAAAACTGAAGAACCATGACTTGGAAAATAAAATAGCGAAGAGTGCCAGAAGAAATGGAGGCCAGGAGGCAGAAAAGGCAGATCAGCTTCTCTCCATTATGTTCAGCAGGAATCTTTGGGGGCGATTTACAATGTGGAGTATTCAGCCTTTCTTTTGCTTTCTTTTTCAATTTTTTTAAAAGAAGTCATACCTATATAATAAAAAGGTAATAAGTAAAATTCATACAGCAAAACTCAAAGTGTGCAGTTTGAGTTCTGACAGTTGATTATGTTTCCATAAATTGTAATCTCTTTGTAGCTGATATTTTTCAATTCTGAGAAATTTCTCTTGAACTTTATCTCTTTGGAAGAATATCATTCTAATTAAAATGTTTTCTTGAAATATTATGGTGATGCTTTCATTCATGCACACAGCATAGAAGGATTGCATCAAGCTATTTAATGTATCCATCTAGTACTCTTGTTTTTCTTCATTAAGAAGCTATATAAATTTTGAATAAAATTTGTAACTGGCCTTTGATAAGCTTGGCATGGTGGTCCACACCTCATACCTGCAAGTTGAGTTCAAGGCTAGCCTGGGCTACAGAGAAAGACTGTGTGTCAAAAGAAGAACAGATAAAATACTGAAAGTGTATTTAATTTGGAAGAAGATTTCTCTTGCCATTTTGTGATTTATATCTTGAAATATCAATTTCATCTTTCACCCTCTTGACCATCACACATTTCTAGAGCCTTTACACCTTTTTATTTGGGCCCCAATTTAATGGGTTTCTTCCTCTGCTTTCTGTGATCTCATCACTTGACAGAATTTGTCTGGCACTAGATTTTCAATTTATCCTGAAAATCCCAACTTTTTTCAGGATAAATTCTTTGCTTTCCTACTCTGTTTTAGAGCCCAAAGCTTCTGGTGAACCCCACTGCAGACTCCTGCAGATCCATTGAAATCTGACAGCTTTGCAGCTCTTCCACATTGACTTTTCCTGTACAACATGTGGCAGAGGCGACATGTAAGGAACACGGCCATTGGGGAATGGATGTAGTCAGTGACCTAGAGGGAGCTAGAAGTTGAAGATGGACAGAAGGGCACAGCCTTTCTCAAACAAGGCTTGTAAGTTTTAATTGGTGACTCTGGTGCAGCCTGTATAGATCCAACCCTGGGACATTTTATTTTGGCTTTGGTAAAATTGCTGAAACTGGCTTTTCTCTTTATCTTGTTCTATGAGTCATTTTTGTCCACAGTCTAGTCAGCCAGTCATGAAGGCTTACACAGTCCAGAGAACACTGGATGCTTTTCTGCCTGGTGCAGACTTCACTGTCTGATGCCTTGTCATTCATCTAAATGCTAACTAACGCCTTTTTTTTCCAGAGTGAAGTGCTCAAGGCATTGGCATGTCAATGGTCAATACTTGTGCCCGTCTCTGGTCTGGTGAGGTAATAAATAAGGATTTCCTTATTTTGAACATGATTTGATCTAGTGTGTTCTGTGTTGGTTGGTGTACTAAAATTTACCACATTCTCTGCAGAAGGAGAAATGTAGAGATACCAAGGGACTCTTTTTTATTAATTAAATTCATTCATTTATTTTACATCCTGACTGCAGTTTCTGCTCCCCCCTCTCCCAACCTCTCCCCTACTTCCCCTGTGTCCCCGACCATGAATTCACTCCTCATCTGTTTATGTTCATAGAGGAGACTCTAGGCCAAGATTTTCTTCCTTAAAGATACAGCAATCACATGTATATGCATCAAAGTAAATATTCAAGGTTATTGTAGCACACTCCTGTTGGATAATGGAAGTGAATTGTCCTTACTGCCTCTCTTAGCTCCTGAAATATAATAACCAGAAGAGGAACAGTGTGACATGGAAGGAGCATATCACCTGGGCACTCAGCTTCTGGTATTGAACACAGGAAATAGTGACAGTTATGTGTAGCCTATTGTATCAGACCTGTCTGGGCCTGTGGTCCAGAAGAATCTTTTCCAGCTGCAGTACTGCAACCATTTATAAAATAATTACTCATAGGCTTACATTAATTATAAACTGTTTGACCTATCTATGGCTGAGGTTCATTACCAACTAGCTCTTACAACTTAACTCAACTAATTCTTATTAATCTATTTATTGTCGTATGGTTCCATGACTTTACCTGTGGTCCATTACATCTTTCTCTCTGGATGGCCACCTGCAGCATCTCTTTGACTCCACCCTCCCCTTTTATCTATGCTTAGATTACCTGCCTGCCTCTGAGGTGCCTTGCCATAAGCCAATACAGCCTCTTTACTAAAATGGTAACAAAGTATATTCACAGCATACAGAAAGACAACCCACATCATTTATGATCTGTTTTCTGTATTTTGATGCATTACTCATAATCAGATGTCTGCATTTTCATGGATGGTAATTTGGGGTAGCAATACAATCATGACAAAAACTTACATGTTTATTTCAAAGTAGAGAACAATTATTTCTAATGCAAATCCTAGCTTTGGCATTTTATGAAAACAATACTCTTTCAAAAATGTGTTTTCATTATATATATTTTTTATAAATCTTAATTTGCTCAAATAATATACATAGAAAATAGCCTAGCATATAACAGGTACTCAAGAAATAGGGTAACTATCCCTAGTTTTTCTTTATGTTTTTTTTTCTCCCCCTTTTCTCTTCTTTCTCTCCCTCCTCTTCATCATCATCTTCTTTGACAGGCTTTTATTTTGTATCACTAGATAGACTGGGAATATCTATGTAAATGAGATCAGGCTAGCCTCAATGCCTATTTTATCTCTAACTTGACTCTGTGTGTGCATGTGTGTCTGTGCCTGTGGGTGTCTGTGTGCATGTACATGTATGTAGTCTTTGGTTATGGGTACTTGAGCATATTCATGCATGTGGAGGCACTAATCAACAATGGAATTTTCTTCACTCATTTTCTACCTTAAATGTTGAGGCAGAGTCTCTCATTAAACCTAGTGCTCATCAATTTGGTTAGCATGGCTGACCAGTGAGTTCCAGGATTCCACCTGGATTGCCTCCCTAGTGCTGGGATTACAGATGTGTGCCACTACTATGCCTACTATTTTTTTTTTCATGTAAGTGATGAGGAATCTAAAGTCAGAGCCTCATTCTTGCACAGCAACAGTTTGCCACTGCAGCCATATGCCGAGCCATCTAGATGATCAGTCTTTTTTCCTTTGTGAATATCACATCTAACTTAGGTTGCTGCTGTGATTGCAATTATAATATTTTAACATATTACTTATAATGGTAATATATCAAATTTCTTCTCATTTTTTTCTTGGACTTATAGAATTCTAAACCAAGCAGATAAATTATGCTGAAATATGTTACCTTTATATGGCCACCATCTGGAAGATGAATACATATTTATCTTGTGCTATTATTTCTGCTCTAGTGCATTATTTTTAAAGTACTTAACAAGGATCATGATGAATAACCTAAGATGCTGATACTTTAGGTCCTAATGGAGTAAACTCTAGGACATTAAGGGCAAACAACATAAATAACATGAGTTCAGAGAGGAATAGCAATCCTGGAGCCGCTTTGCTTTTATGTTTCTGGTTGGTTTTTATTTTCCACTTGCATATTAATAAGAAGAGGAAAGCCATCTTCCAATGATCAAGGAAGCTATGACCAGGGTACATTTACAAGAGAGCAGTTGTTGGAATCTAGGCCTAGTAGATTGAACCACACATCTCCCTACATTCCTCCATCCCACCACAGTTTGAGCCAGTTTCCATTGGTTACTTCACCCTGTCCCAACTTCCTCTCAGCTGGGCATTAATGATGTTTTTACCTGTTTCTTCATTAACACATTGGGTCAGCAACTGTGAAACACAGAACATAAGCCAGAAGAGACCTTTTTTAAAAGACAAAAACAGAAATCCAGAAGCTGTGCTAATTAAAAGGGGGACATTAAAAAAGAATTGATTAATTTCATTAACATTACATTTTAAATGGGCAGCTCAGAAGGCCTAGCTCCCATAATTAAGAAAGATACTATATTAGTGAATATAAACCAGAGTACTGTAAATTGGTGGAAAACACAAAGAAGGACTTTTCTTATTCTTTACCATCTCAGTAGTCTGTCTATGCTTCGGCAACCATGCCCACATAGATATAGATGTTGTGTGTCCACATCATCTAGGGCTTTTGCTACAGGGCACTATTTGAAGTCCACAACATTCCATGAACTCCCTAGCTCAGGAACAAGGGCCTTGTAATCTGCATTCTAATAATAACTTCAGGAACTGGCTAGGTTATGTGAGATTTTATTGCTAAAATATTTTGTTTCTAATGGAAAGAGAAAGCGAAAGGGAGAAAAGATGTTCTCTCTGTGTGTTTGTGTGTGTGTCTGTCTGTCTGTCTCTCTCTATTTATCTATCTCTCTGTGTGTGTGTCTATGTGTGTGTGTGTGTATGTATGTGTATGCAAACATGCTATAACACTGCTAAAAATTTGGAACGTGGATCCAAAACAACTAGCTTTATTCTGAAATCTGGCTTTACCTGTGTGATACTGGTCAAGGAGCATTACCTCTCAGATCCTCATCTATTTAATGGGAATTACGTCAGAATCATCATCATCATCATCATCATCATCATCATCATCATTTAAAGGAGATCATGGGGGGGCAGACTTGGGTGATATAACCCCCACCACACAATTGACACACAGTCTGACATCTGTCAATGCTTCTTTTGGTGTTTCTTATTTTGTCGCTGATCTAGGAGGTACTTTATCACCTTACTAATAACTCAGATAAGTCCTAATTAGATTGCAGTTGACCCATAACAGACTTGGAGAACAAGTACAGATGTTCCAGGTCAAGGTTGACTTTGGAACGCAGAGCTGGCTGGACCACCATTGCTTTCTCTCAAAGGGAGATTAAAAGAACACAAAGTAAGCATGCAGATGTTGACATCCTTCATTCTTCACTGCAGCAGATTTGAGGTGGTCCAGGCTGCAGCCCAAGTGATGAGAGAAAAAAAAAAAGCTCTCTCCCTGTTGGCAGGATGACCTTAGGGGAGAATCACGTGAGTCTACTGGCAGCCAGCCTGTGTCTGCCTTGGCTAAATCCTCCACCAGGTTTCTGTGTCTCTCTCCTCTGATGTCTTCACTTGGTGGATGGGCAATTGGAAACATAGGTAAATGCCTCCAGCAGCCTCCCTCCATCACAGACAGGCCTCTCCATCTCCAGCAACGAAAAAAAGAAAGTGCCCTTCAACTCTCTCCTCAACTTTCCCAGTGTAAAGAAAACCTTCTGCTTTCATTATGTACAATTTCGGCCAAGTTCCCACACACTGGGTTTTGGGCGATTAGAGGGCTTTAATTACAGTTATTACACAGCCTGAGTGAACCAGTGCTTTCTCCCTGGTCATCCCGCAGAAACCAGAAAGGGGCAGCAGAGGTGGAAGCAGCCTTGGTGAGTCCTGCTGTGAGGGCCCACAGATGCCTGGGCAAGGGGAGGAGGTGGTGCTGATTCTCTGCTGGTCCCTGGAGACCAGCTGCTATCACCTGGAGCATGCTAGTTATTCTGAGTTCTTTGTGACTGCAAAACCCATGTTTTCCTCAGCCTCATTGTTATCCTTTCTGGCAGACCACTTCTGCTGTCCTGCTGCCTCTCTCGCAAAGCCCCCTCCAAATTGCTCTTGACAATGGAATGAAAGTCCCTCTTTAGCTTTCACGTTTGAGCATCGGTCTCTCTCTTTTTCTGTAAATACCAGACAGCTTTCTCTCTTGCCTTTTGCCCCTCTGGATTATTATAATATTCCTGGCATGCCAGAGATGTGACTTGAAAAGCTTGGGGTTTAGGCTACCCCCCAAGAAGATGAGTTTCCCTTAAAGATGATAAAATGCTCTGCTTGTATATCTTTTGTACACAGCAATCCAGAGAATTAATTCAGGCTATTTTCAGAGCGATTTCGAACATCTGATGACTCAGACACTGAATCAGAGCAAATAGAACACGATCTAAATACTACAAGGTGACACAAATTGAGCATGAGTAAGGACAAGTTAAAAAGGCAGTAATTGCAGTTATTCATCTTAAATTAGTTTATAGAGAGAAAAGTAATGCTGCGGTGCTGGAGTTTATGTTTGGGTATCACTAGCAGCTCCATTATTCAAATACGTAGGCCTAGAAATATAAAAATAGACAAAAGTGGTGGAACCTTTAACAAAAATACACAGTTTTTCTTTTCTTGAAGTTTTGAGTGTCCTTGCATCAGTGTGAATGAATTAAAGGCTGACTTTATGCTTCCATAATAATCAGTAGGAGAATACTCAATTTCAGCTGTTTGGAGTCTTTGTTCAGTTTGTAGAAATAGTTTAATGGGATGTGGTGACAGATGCCTATAATCCTGGTACTCAGGAGGCCTAGTCAGTAGAATCATGAGTTTGTGGTCATTCTGAGTTATGGATTGGAGCCCTGTCTAAAAATAGAGAATTTCTGAGTATATGGTACAACCTCTGTCCACCAGAATCCTTTGTCTTGCTCAAGAAAGACTTGTGTGAAAATATCTTTGAAGGGTTCATATCTCTATTTTGGAAGCATAGCAAATAACATGTTCATCCCAGTTAGGCTTCTACAACTACCCATGACACAGTGAATATTAAAGGCTTTTCAAATTTGATATACCATCTCTTACTGAGAAATTGCATTTTCTAAAGATAATAGCAACAGTAACTCTCAACCTATAGGTTTCTTCATTGTGACCTTGCCAAGCCATGATTTTCATCCTCATGATGTGAACTGATCCATGTGACTCATTTGTAGCTCACAGAAATAAAATGGGCTTCTACCTGACCCACTTCAGTCTTCAGGAATGAATGCTCTCCCAATACTCTCTTGGTAAATAATCTATTGAAACCTAACTGATATCTGAAACATCTCCAGAACACATTACTAGGTGCTATGAGTCCAACCTTTGAGTTATCTCACGTAAGCAGTACAACAAAGATGGTTTCTAGACCCCAGGCTTATTCATCTGAATTACACTAGAGACATTTAAACTAGGGAACAAGAATTGTCTATCATCAGTACCATGTCCAAAATATTATCTCATAGACTTTATCAGTGTATACCATTAAAGTTGTTTATTTTATACAGATAATTGCATTCATATATAATGCTAACTCTGTCCATAGTTAATGCTATGAAATTTGAGGAAGTCAGAGATAATAAAAGGAGTGTCACTAATATTTCTAATAGTAAAAATAAGTTAATGTGGACTATTTGGGGATTTTGATCTACATGGTTCCTGACTAGACTCATTGTTTAGAAGAATGTAGGGACACAGCATGATGCTGAAGCTGAAGTAGGCAAAGGAAAAAGGAAGCTGGAATGCCATGTAATTAGCCACAATATCAGTGAACAGAATAGAGATAATTGAGAGTAAAATCAAGTCTAGAAAGTTTCAAAAAAGCAAATTTATTTATACATTTACTATGAGACATAGTAAAAATAATTCCCAATGCATAGGTATTATATTCAAATATTTCCAGAAAGTTCCAATGCTCCTTAAGGAAAGGACTTAAACAGACTCATATTAGAGTTATAAAACTCAGAAATAAGTACTGTAAAAGTTGACCAATAATTCACAAATTTTTATACAATAATACTACAATTATTATATTGTCTTATATCCGAAAGGCTCTTCTGTTGTTTATTATATAACAACTATCTTGTGTGATATACCCTAAGACTTTAGTAGACTGTTAGGCCATGTATGAATCCTGGGTATGGAGGGTGTGGCTGAACCTTATAGTAATCAATGATGTTTTCTAAGATCTCATGTCAGATGAAACCTCATCTTGGAACTGGTTATTCTGAGTCACTGATGTTTCTATTTGAAAAGCTACATTTTTAAATAGACTGTGTACTGAATGGGGCCAGATTTTATTCTCATAAACTGAGAGACAAAACTACTTCTTAGGACCCTGTACAATGACAATGTTTCCTTATGTTTTATGTTATGCCTTCCTAATAAACCTTATCACACATGTGCAGTTTTAATTAATTCTAGTGAAGTAAAAATGAAGATTTTAAAACATTCTTGAAGTTCTTCATTCTATAAATGAATTGGGGGACTAAATTTTCAATGTGGGTGACTGAGCTCAAGCCTAGGGTAATTCCCCTCTTAACTCCTTGTAGGCATTTTTGTTTATTCCACATCTGACTTCGTTTATATTTCCCTTCTATTGTCACCATAGAACATAACTGCCATATGTTTCCTGGGTTAACACAATAGACTTAATATTTGTTGTAATTCCTCTACTACATGTTACATCTGTACACTTAGCCCATCTCCTCTCCATGGGACTGACTATGCATGTTCTAAGACTTCATTAGATTTCCCATGTGTTATATGACAGAAGTGCCCAATAGCACTGTTCAGGGTCATCTCATGTAAATTCTTTCATCCTTTACAATACAACACAACAGTGGAAGTGTTAACACACACACAGAAATGCATAAGCACATGTGACTTGCCTCTGCACCACAACATACATGACACACATACCCTGTCTGGTATGCCATTTTTCTATTCCCACTAACAATCTTCTGTTCAATTCTGAAAGTAGCTTTCTAAGCATCTTCTCACAGTGCTCAGCTCTCACTTCTATATTGTGTAATGATTCAGCAACAACTCCATTGTTGCTGTGGTCACCCTGTGTCATAATTGCTTATTGTCATAGCTACTAACTAGATTATAAACCACTTGAGGCCAAGGCCTGTGACTGTCAGCTTCCCTGACCCTTGACATTTGTACAATGCATCCCCACAGTATGGTTGCTAACTTAATAACTGTTCACATGAAGAAAGACACTAGGAATTAATTTTTTTGTGTGTGTGGCTGGTAAAAGTCACTACCCTTGTGTGACATAGAAAATTTTATGGAACACTTATATTCAGGACACACTGTGCTGAGTGTTCCCCAGAACACATTACACAGATCTGTCTCTTGACCTCTAAGAACTTATTTATAATTTAATACATATATCAGGCATGAGGGCAAATACTGAAAGGACACACAATAATTGAATTACCAACGTTAAACAGATATACAAATAGGGTAGATTAAATATTTACTTTGTATGTGCATTACCTTGTAAAGGGTAATTGCATTTTAGCAGCTGGTATGTGTATGAGAACCATCTGAATTTTATGTGTAGACAATAGGATCCTATCACACTGATTACAAAGTAAACTGAATTTTGATGTTTTTATGGGTAAAGATGGACATTAATGTTCCCCGGGAGGTTAATTTATATTATAGTGGAAAAAGTCATATACCTTGGATGCGGTCCAAAGCTAGACACCTCTGGCCAAATCCCAGCAAATGGAGCTCATCTGTACAACTCCCTCATTTAAAAACCAGAGAATTTGAAAAATGTGTGCTTTTCATCAAAAGCAGGAAATAGGGTATTTGACAACATGCATTTGTCTACTGAATGTGATGGAATATGTGATGAAATATGTTTTGTCAATAAAATAAATTGCCAAACAAAATGTAATCCTCTCTGCAAATGCATTTAGTCTCCAGGATAAAATAAGCTACTTCCACAATGCTCATTTTTTTCTTTGAATTATTTTAGATTTTCTGTCTATCAAAAACAACGTAGAAATATGTTTTGTCAGACATCGTATTTCAAGGTATACACATAAAATGTATTAAAATAGAAAAAATGTAAACTCAGTTGTGGAGGGTCAGAAGCACATCTACGTATTTTAAACAAGGTTATAATTTGGGGTTTAAGGGGGTAAATTCTTACCACAGTATTAACTTTATTTTCCTTTAAGTATTTAAGTCAAATTTTCTATAGGAGTTATTTTTCCCATTTTAGCCAAATAGCGAACATAAGGAAGGGTTATTTTTTCTTTCCTATCAGACATAGTGCATGCTGGGAAAGGTGTGGCCATGAGACTATGTGACTGGGACTCTCCTCTTCATATATCTGTGGAATAGTCAGTGAAGCTCTCTAGCTAGAAGAGAACCCAGTTACAACTCCCTAGCCCTGCCATGTCTTTCTTATAGTACCCATGTACTAAAGGTTCCACAAAGTCTGAAAACACCATGACCAGGTAGGAACTAAGAGTTCAAACACATGCCTCTGTGAAAAACCTTTAACACCCAAGTTACATCATGGACATTTAAACCAGTATATATTTTTAAAATTGCCTTTGAATATTTTTAAACACACACAAACATGCACACTTCATATAATCAGAATAAAAAAGCACATTCATGTGATGTCTTAGATGGTCCTAAAGCTTAATTCTATTACATTTGTTGTATTTGTTATTACCATGTCCCTAAAAGAGTTAATCACATACCTAATTAGCCCCCCACCTATTCTCCTCCTGCTATGTGAATTGATCCTTTGCCTCAAGGCTCCATGGAATTTTTAACTTTTATAATTAATTAGTACAGTTTAACCCTTCAAATGTGACTCTAACATCACACCTAGCTGAACAACATTTTACTTCTCTGAGTAACAGCCTCTAATTCTCTACAGTGGGCAAGAGAAAGTCAAGTAGTTCAGCCGTAAGCCAGTAAAAAAGCTTAAGTTTAAAGAAAATGTTCAAAAGACTAATATGTATGCAAGCAGCTTTTACTAGAGTAAATTAAAATACCAAGAAAAAATATTTGCATAGGAAGATATTTTGAGAGAGGGAGAGAGAGGAGAGAGAGAGAGAGAGAGAGAGAGAGAGAGAGAGAGAGAGAGAGAGTTTAATGATAATATACTTGCTCACTCATGGTATCTGTTTAATATTTCAGGACTGAATGAGATAATGTCTATAAAGCCCTTGGCACTACGCCTAGCACTATTCTATATTGATTTATAGTTTTCTAGTATTAAATAAACACTGTTCCATTTGGTTCTCAAACTACTGCCTTGTTGGGATAGGGATCATTTATTTCTGACTTATGGGAGAGAAAATTGAGGTCCAAAGAGTCAAAAGGTGAAGTACCACAAAGGAAGGACCAATTTCTATTTCTGGATGAGAGGGACTATCTGGGGACAGGTGACATTTTACCTGTATCCTGAGGAATAAAGAGGAAGCTGAAAGGTTAGATCGGCATGGCAATTATGTATGCACATGGATTTTGAGTGTGTTTATAATAACCCTTAGCCACGATGAAGGATTCAGTTTATTGAAAAATACTGCCAGAGTATAAGTTAATTCAGAAAGTACATCATGGATTAAGTAATTTGGCTCAATTCTAGGAGATAGTGGGAATAACACAGGCATTTCTCAGAAATAATCAGGGTGTAGTGCTCTATAGTAGAGTCAGGTATGTAGGAGGCTGGAATAATAGCAATAATACTGCAGATACAATTAGAAAAAGAAAATTCAGCTGCCTGTTAGTGCTTGAATGTGAATGCAAAGATGATGAGGGGCGGTTTGCTGGAATAAAATAATAGGAATTCTGTGAACATGGACCTCGATCAAAGAGAGAAAGTATCAAGGTAGGATTTGAGATTGACAGGGCTGGTTCATATCTGCTTCCGAGGTTGCTATGATACACGAGGTAAATGGCTTTGTGAAAATGTTACTGTTCTAAGCATCACTTTTCATATAATTTGGCAGGCAGGAAGGACTAATTCTTACATTCCTCTTAATTTTGCTAGCAGAAGTTATTGATAGCATCTCTAGATTGGGTTAAAGTACAACATTGTTGGTATTAATATTCACTGGCAACTGATTTAAAAAGGTTAATATTTACTAAAAGGTTCATAGGGGAAAATTCACTGATACAAGAGATTAAAACAGTTGTGCAGTTCCTGGAAAGCTGGACTGGTCCATGAGACTGAAGCTCAGTGGGTGAGGTCATCATTCATCCAAGAGCACAAGAGAGAACAGGGAGAAGAGGTGGGAGCGTAGGTATACTTGTTCTTAAACTGGGCCTCTGGCCACGCACCAAATACTGGGGTCTCAAGGTTCCAAGGCCACACCTCCAAGTCAAGGTGGTAATGCCTGCTCTCCACTAGAGTTTACATTTGTTTTGTAAAATAAATTCCAAAAACGAGCAGAATAGATCTTACTATTCATATTTTTCAGTGGAATTCCCAAATGTTTAAGTCCTTATTAACCTTTAAAGCCCTGAGTTTGCAATTGTGACTTCTATGGGACATCCATGAATGACTTGGCTTCTTGAATTTACAAACCCCTGATGGAGAACTTGGCCTGCCAAAGACAGCCAATATTTTATTTTATCCTTATTCTGCCTTTGCTCATCTTTATCTTTTCTGTTCATTCCTCTCCCCCTCCATTATCAATGTGGAAACATAGAATCTGTCTTCTACTGTTAATATCAGAGGCTGCTTCACTACAGGGATTATCTAACTCTGCTTTTTGTCCAAGATCCAACACAGCGCCCACACTGTACTCAAAAGCTCTGGTTTCCCTGTTTTGTTGTTAAGGCAATGAAGTCACACTGTAATGATCACGCTGCACAGGAAACCTCTGTCCTGCTATTAGTCCCTTGCTTCTGGACAGATGGTTAAGTCAGTGATGAGATGTAAATTCTGTATGGGATGGGAAGATCACTACTTAACAACTATCCTGCACATGGTAGGTTTCAATTGTGTCATCACAAATAGCCAAAAGTACTGTTTCCAGAGATGAATCTCCATACTATGGGCATAACTGTGTTATACTGAAGGCTGTACCTCTGCTGCTGCCCACACCTATGCTTCCTCCTCTTCTTCCTCTCTTCTACCTTCATAATAGGATTCTGCCTAATATGTCTTGTTTCAGACAAGGCTTGAAGAAAAGGAGCCCCAAACACTAAAAAATTTCAGTCTTAGAGTATTGCAAAAGGAACACACTTACTCCTTAATCTCACCAATCCAAATAATGAACAAGGGAGTCCACAACAGAATTACAGAGATTGTTCTGAGGCTTAGTAGCTAATTTGATTTTGTACAGAAGGGCTTTAAAGAATTTTTAATGGAAAGGCAATTAACGTTGAAACCTTCATTAACAGATAGTTGAGAGGAAAATCCGGACTTCTTGCTGAGTTTTTGACTTTTTAACTAATTGCAAAACTTTATGGTATTTTTACTGTATATTAGAAAATAGTGAAACACTATCTATTTAATACAACTAGACCTTATAGGCAAATAGAACACTTTTTAAAGGCTTTTCATTTTTTTTTTTTAAGTAAAGAGGCCAGAACCCTCAAGAACTAATTATAATGAAGCAGCTTCATTGGATAAAATGGATGCTGAATAATGGAAGGTTCACCAAGAAACAGTGTTTGCTCTCAGCTAAAAAGGTCCCTGTTTCTCTGTATTAGTCATATATTGGTTAACTTTGTATAGAACAGAAAATTGCTACTTTATAAACAAACAAACAACAAAAAACCAAAAAGAACAGACTCGAATTTCCAATAAAAAGGCATGTTACTTTGTTTATGAGTGTTGGCTTGCCTGAATTGGAATCTTACAGATCTTTTATACACAGCTCATTCTTCGTAAGCTTAATTATGAAGCTGTATGGAAATGAAAGCCTGCTTCGTCACCATTTTATTTTGGGAGCTGGCTTTCCCAGATTTTACCCACAGGTGCTGTCTTTGAGACCTTTGAATGATGCAAGTGAGGTTAGAACTGGCTTGGGTAGAAGGATATTGGAATCTTTGATGGTACTAGGTCAGGCTGTGAGGTGAACTGTCATTTCCCTTGTTTTTCATGGAGGCCCAAGCCACGGTATTCATTCACCAACTATGATTTAGAACACCTTGTACATTGTTTCTTAGTTCCTCTTGCCCTTCTCATGACAATAACTTCATGTGACAGTGAGGTGACTGAGAACCCCCACTGAACGTGTGACTTCTTAGCATTTGTCTTCCTCAGCTGATGTTTCGAGTTGTTACATTGTTTACCACCAAATCCAGCGACCTACCTCAACTGTCCTAAATTTTAGATTGGATATAAAAGATAAATAGTCATTCATTCCACTTATTATCTCTAACTTTGTTTTCAGAGAATGAGCATGTGAAAGGGTTTGGAGGCATGTTCCTTTTTGCAAGAACAGTCTCATTCCATTCACTAGAAATAAAACAAATGAGAGACATACATAAGTGTCTTATAACTCAAAACCATTCAGTCTTTAGAGCATGTGCAATAGAAAAAGGTCAAGGTGTAAAAAGTTCTTACATACTCTGAGGTGTCCATTGATACTAGAACACTGTTCACATAATTAAAACCTGTTCATAGCCTAAGTACTGAGCATGTAGACTCCAAACAGCTGTATTCATTGACAGTACCTTACGGGATCAGAGAAAATACTTTGCAGCCTAAATTGGGAGACCTGAGCTCCACTCAACAACATCACTACCCAGGGAATTTCCTAATTCTGTTGGTTTGTTTAGGATCAGCAGAACTCTCATGAAATATTTTTTTTTGTTATCATGAGCTAACACTACCAATTTATTTGCTTAAAATCAATACATTTTGAGAATACTCAGAAAAAAAGGGAACAAATTGCAACATGAAGAACATGTAAATGGTCATGTTTCCTGCTTGCATCTTTCTGCTTCTTACTGTTATCTAAACACAGAAACATGGCAGAAAAAGTATGGATTGCTACCTTCTATAGATGGTTTTCCCCTAATATAATTTTTTTTCTTCTCAATTTCCTTCAGTCTTCCCTCTTTGAATAGACATCTTAGGGAGTGATTCAAGAAAATGAAGATTCTGAACCAACAAAAATTTTTCAATTTAAACATTCATAGTATGTTTTAAATGTATTATGATACTGTAAGTATTTCCACAAGAATAGTTTCATAAACATTCCCCAGCATGTAGGTATGGAGGCCTGGCATTATGTTCATAAGTAATATCTGTAATTAGTATAAGCTTTTGATAACTGAGGGAGCAAATGCTGTATAGTTTTTCTGTGGACAAGCTTTCATTGATATTGGTTTTAACAATTTCTGCACATGAATAGATGAGATTTAATCTATATAACTCTTTAATTCACTAACATGGATGTTATTTAAGAATTATTTGGTTCCATTAAACACAGTTAAAAAAGGAACAGAGGGATCCTTTTACAATATTAGGATATTCTGGAAATATCTGTTGCATAAAGGAAGAACCAACTGTAGTAAGACAAGATGTCTGTGTGGTTTTCTGTTGGTAGGGAATACTAAAGGCCCCCTCCAGGCTCAGGTTTCTGTTATCCATATTAAATGTTCAAAGGTATTGTTTGATATTCTTTGTCTATACTCTGAATAACAAGCAGAGGCCTGAATATTTCTATCACTTCCTTTTTTAACTTAAAAAAAAATCATACATCTTGAGTGAACTTTTATTTACATATTAACCACTATGGGAGATGAGGTATGGTAATGTTATTGTATTTATTTACACACCAGTGTAATCAAAGTGTTGAGTTTCTCGACCTCTTTTTACACTCCTGATTTTCTTTTATTTGTGCTATGCTTTTTGTTGCTATTTGTCTCATTTCTATTATCCCAGTTTCTTGTTTTATTTTGCTCATCCAATCACTAATATAAATAACATTGTTTACTTATTTCTACTTTAGATTTATTAATTTGCTTATCTGGCCATATGTCTGCATGCCTTGATGTGAACTGGTTATCAATTCCCCTGTCACTTTTTCCTTTATTCTACCATATTGTGAGTTGACACCAAAATACACACTGCAAAATATATGTTAGGCTGAGACATTAAAATGATTGACAGTGAACTTGCAAGGTAAGGAGAAGGCTAATCCATATATGACACACCGAAGCTGTTTTCCAGGCAACAACTTCATCATTGTTCCTAAACATGAGAGATGAGCCAATGTACCTAAAAAATCATTCAGGTAAACAGCAGAGAATGTTGCTATCCAGGGCAGGAATACTATAGTCTTTCTCTTTACTTCACTGTGGTAAATGGAAATAGATTCTTCTTGCTTAGATTAATAGCTAGTTTAACTCAATAAAGTATGTGTAAATCCTTGGCTATTTCCTATGGAGTCATATTCAATCTTTTTATATGTATGTAATAACATCTCAGGGTAATTGAGATGTAAGTCAGGCCCTTGGGGGGAAAAATGTTTCTATATATTTGAAATGTAAGTTATATATCTGAATACTTAGGGGAGAATAATAGATTGTTGTGAGAACTAGAAGAAATCTGATGATAGCCTGCGTCAAATTTTAGGTTCAATATTTCATAGTATTCAATATTTCATATTATATGAACAAAGGAGAAAATAGGAGACTAAGTTGAATGAAAAAAAAATTTTATTGGGCCTAAGAAAAGACTGCTCCCAGATGGGATTCACTGAAGATTCTGTTTCTTTGCATTTTCATTATAATTAATTCTTTAATATTGCCAGTTGAATCCCACGAATTGAAAATGTTCCAATCCATACAATCTGGCATCATGCTGCTCTTCTGAAATTCCAGGAAGCTTTCTGAAGGGGAAATTGGAAAACTCTCAGTGGGAATGGAGCAATTACAACAGAGGTGTGGCATCAAGAGATGTGGGCCAGAGAGAGCTTGTGACAATGGGTCTTTTCCAACAGCAACATTGTCCAATTAGCACATCCTAACAAGAGAAGGGCGGGGAGAAGGAGATTCTAATAAAGGATGTTATTTAGAAACAAGATGATAGTTTTAAACTCAAGTTCTCCAAATCGCATCATCTCTATCACAAAGAATGGAAACTGCACTGCATGCATTTGATAAGTTCAGAAGTGCAGCAGGACAAAGTCAAGGGTAAGATAAACAGAGAGACACAGGCCATCTCATCAGCATCAGATGTTTTGTTGGGAACACTTGAATTAACTAGTTGTGGAAGTTCACTCAAAATAATTTAATGAGATGGTTCACGTATTTAGATGGAATGGTTTGTCCATTGCCAAGAGGTTATATATGAAGGTTGTGGTATGGTCAATGTTCTTTGCTTCCTGTTTGAATATAGGACTCTACTGAAGAGAAATCCATTCTTTCTTCCTCCTTAAGCAAGTGTGGTAAATGAGAAGAGGGAGCTAGTACCTGCTAAAATTCCAGTCCTGTATTCAAACTTACAATTCTTTTTTCTTCCCCTGCTAAGTATCTCAGATTACAGGCCTGTGCCAAGTAGGGCTAGCCTGTATTCTCATTCACCTATTATAAGAAGTTCAATAAATAGAAAGGGTGAACTTACTCTCACCTTATGTAAAATTCATGCCATCCTTTATTTTATGTAATGATGTTTTAATTGAAAATCAATTCACAGGCATAGAAAATTTATAAAACATAAGAGACTACTTCCCCTCTCCACTGTCTTCACTGTCTTATCATCAGTGCTAGAAAACCAGAAATGAGTTCAAGGATAATGAAAATAATCTTGTGACATGGATACTTGTCAATACTACCAGAATCCTTATGAAGCAAAACTGAGGCTGTAGAGATGAACATGTCCCCTTGGTGAATATGTGAGGAAGCTTGATGTCTTTACTCCGCTGTTCACAGGGACAGAACTGACGGGTGTTAAAGATCTACCCCCTTCCTTCAGCCCCAATACTCTACATACACTGGATCTCATCCTACAGAGTCAACTACCCCAACTGCCCCATCACTCCCCAGAACATTCTGATCTTTAATTCTTAATCATTTTTATTCAATCTATTATAAACTATTTGGTCTCATGTCACCTAGACTCATTTTGAGCTCATTGTGTAGCCTACCCTAGCCTTGAACTCATGATCATTCTCCTGTCTCTGAGTGCTCAGATAAGAACCCCCATTGTTTTATCTGCCATTTTTTTCCTCTATCTACCCTATGTGTTATCCTTATATTAACTTATATTTTTATGTGATAAAATAACACGAATAAAAATGACTTATAGAAGAAATAGTTTATTTTGACTCATGGTTCTACTGAGGGATCATCCATAATGGAAGAAGTGGCATGGGAGCATGTTGTCTAATGCTCATATCTTCAACTACAAATGAAAAAACTGGGAGAGTGAACTGGAAGTGGCGTGAGCTATTCAAAGTCCTCACTGATGACATAATTCCTCCAGCATGACTCTATTCTATAAACTCCTCAAAAAATACCATCAACCAGGGGACTAAGTGATCAAATATGGGGGCTTATAGTAGATGGTACTCATTCAAACTACTGCAGTTCTGAACACAGCAGTGGTAAATGTTACCTTTATTCATTATTAATGCTTTGGGTAGTACCTGTATCAGTAGTCCTTAGAGATTTGGCTTTACCATTATTGCTGACTGTTACTGAGGGAACTGAGTAATGTGTCAGATTTTGAAATGTCTTTTGGCAATCAGGAATTTGTTTAGCAAGTTTTCAAAATGAGAAAGACTCACTAATCAAAGGGCTAAATATGCTTAACTTTGATTAGGGGTATTTGTAAAACAATAAGAACTATCAAAAGGGGACATCAGTTAGTAGTTACTGTGAGTTTAACTCTTCAGGAAGAAGAGATTTTCAGGGGTGCTAACCATGTAAGGTAGAATTTTTTATGAAAAATTATATATCTAGATTTTTGTTTTGTTTGCCTTTTAAGTATTAATTTGTTATTTACTCCGCTTTCTTTTTTTAGTTTTATCTTCACACTTTTTTGGTAAACCCTCAGTGGTTTTTGTATTGTATATGCAGGAAGTCTTGGTTTTTTTTTGGGGGGGGGGGGAATGGTTTATTTTGTTTATAAGAAACAGTACACTATAGAGAACAGCCAGAGCAGTAGCTCCAGATGGGAATCTGGAGCAGGACCTGAAACAGAATCTATGAAAGAATTATGCTGCTTACTAGTTAACTCCCCAGCTCATAGTCACTTCTAATTCTTTTTCTTTTCTCTTTTCTGTATACTTTTTTTTTGTCAATGGCTTACATAGATAATTTCCAAAAGTTTAAAAAGGCTTTGACTTGAGAGAAATTGAAGCAATTTTTAAAGAAGCCAAAAAAAGATATCTATTAGAATTCTTCACATACACATGAATAGTGAAGTGACATTTGAATTGGACAGAGAGTGAAAAGATCAACTTGAAATGTGGCCCCGAGAAGGGAATGCCATGTATCTATGCTTTCTCAGTTGCCTGGGGGGGGGGGGAGGATATTCTAAAACTCTGAATGAGAAGTAAAAGGCATTAGCATCAACCCAGTGTATGAGAGTCAAGGGTGCATCTGCAAATAACAAAGTCATCCAGGTTATACCCCGGAAGATCTTGAATATGAGATTCAAGATCTTGCTTGGAAATAAGTCCTTTCTGTGAAAAGAGTAAAGAATGGCCAAAGCCAAGCTAGCCAACAAAGGAAAGATGGTTAGGAGGAGATCATGAGGAGGAGTCTGAATAAACTGGGATGCTAGGCTGGTGGAGAGAGTCTACTCCAGGAGGTTGGACTAGTTACTGAGTCTACAAACTGATTTCAGAGAAGAAAACAACTTCTACTATAACTTAAAATTTTTTAAAAAATTCTGAGAGCCCCTATGTAGACGTTTTGTGCCCTTTCTAAGATGAGTTCCTTTCTACAGTTATAAGTATCTCTTCTTTATACTAAAGGATACATTTCTTCTTGGTTTTCTTAAAATCTAGGCTACCCATCACCCTTCCAGGTGCCACCATATATTATTAGGAAAATGCAAATATTCAGATTGTAGAATAAGATACCATGGGGCTTTTCTCATTGGAAACAAATAAGAATTCTGAATAAAATCTGCTCATTGAAATTCACCTCAAAAGCTATGGTCAGTAGTTAGTTGGTTATAAATAGTATTTCTGTTTGAGTCTCTTACAATAAGAACACAATAATGTATTATTTAGAAATCTAAAAATAAGCATAAAATAGAAAATAAATTATAGTGTAAGAAAACATATAGAATAAGCAATGTTGAAAGAAGAATTTGAATTTGGAAAGAAATTTAAATAAATCTCTATAGCAATTTTTACCTTAGTTATAAAGTTGTATATTGTGATAACAAATAATTGGAAGAATAAAGTTTCATAGGTCAGATCATCAAAGTTTGAATTCAGAATTACACAGAATATCTTGGGACATTTCTTTGCTGTAATATGCATACTGTGTGACTTAGACATGGTTTGTCTCTATCAGTTGGCTGTGATAAAAGCATGGTGCCTCTTGTGGCAATATACTTGTGATGTAGCCTACAAGAGGCTTAACAGCAGGTAAATAGTCAGTGAACTTCACCTTCATAAGAGAATTAAGGATATCTCTTTAGAATGAGATGTGAGAAAGTAACTTTACCCTATCACTTCACCTTTCTTTGATGCTGTAATTTGTTTTTTCTGTTTTTTTTTTCTAATACTTTTTGATGTAGCTTTGGGTAGTGAGGAGTACTCACTAGACATAGTCTTGAACCTCATACATTTTATATACATGGTACAAATAAACCTAGTTACTTTATAATGTATACAGCATCAAATAGTTTGTTATAGGTTAAAAGGGGGATTTTAAAAAGAAACTAATATGACTTGTGAGAAATGAGAGACTTACAAACATTAGTACTATATTATTAGCATGGTAAGAATGCTTATTATCACCCAGAGCAGTAAAGCCCAAGTTATTTCTCATGGGAAAAGTTATAAATTATACTAGACATATAGGAAATGCATTGTACATGGGGAGACTGAAGGATACAGAGCCAAGCAGGAGTGATGAAAATATCTTCAGCCCAAATGGTGGATCTGGAGCCTAGGATGGAAACTGGTTATATAGAAATATCAGAGAGTGTCATAGTTCTCTCACAAAGAGCCTGAGAAGTCACTAGCTGGAATCATTTAGGACAAGCCTGGTTACTACATGAACATGGTGGCAAACTTTGAGACACTGTGAGTGAGGCCCTTCCAGTAACTATCTGAGTTATCACTTGAAAGGCTACTTTGAACTATAGACAAATTGTCATCATTGATTCATTGGCAGGGCCCTTCATTCCAGCATTCAGTAGCTTAACTCAAGATGGCCCATCTCAGATTACTAGTTTGTTCCCTTACAAAATAGGTAAAATAATGAGTATTTAGAGATTATTTCAGGTGCAACAGAAATTTAGTGGAAGGTTTTGGGAGTGTAAAATAGCCCAGAATATTTTTTGTTTGTACTTAACTATAAGTTTTAAAGATTTTATCTTACATTTTCTCCTGTTTTCCTGTATGTATATCTGTGTGTCACATGTGTGCCTGGTTCCTATAGGCCAGAGAGGATTTTCCTGAAACTAAAGTTAGAGACTGTTGTGAACAACTATATACTGGAAACAGAACCTATGTTCTCTGAAAAAGCTGCCTGTGTTCTTAACCACTGAGTGAACTCTCCAGGCCAATTTACCTAGGATTTTTGAAAGAGGTTCTCATGTAGTCTAGACAGGCAACAAATTCACTGTCTAGCTAAGGATGATCCTGAAACTATGATCATATTGCGTCTATCTCCTAGCTACTAGGATTACATGTGTACCACTTCTTCTGGCTAAACCATTTCCTGTATATATTATTTTCTGTTATATAACATTTCAAAAACATCTTTGTAATCTGAGATTCTGTATAAAACTTTGCTATAATATATATGTCCTAGATGAATATTGAATTGCAAATAATTTATTTTATTATCAAATATTTTTAATAGCTGATATAAACTCACAAGATGGTAAGCTGATGTCCATTGCCCAGTGTTCAGTTCATAGTACCAGAGGGATTTAACCCACTTTCTTCATAAATATATTCTAATGACATGGTAGATGGGCACTCAGTAACACTGTTAAGCACTACATCACTTGTTAATGGGGTCCCTGGGTATTCTCAAAATGTCTGGAGCATAGAAGACTCTGTGAGTATCTGTTGAGTGATTCAATTAGTTAACTTATTGTTCTCTTCAGAATCATCTGTGGGAGCTTTGCTCCTTTGGATTGAGAATCCTAGATATAAAGATGTAGGAAAAGATCTGATGGAAGCTGAAATCCCTGCTGACTGTGTGGGTTAGACAGGGAAGAGTCACTCCTTTGAGGAGCAAATTACACAGTCCTTAGACATCATCATATGCTTGCTTCAGAGCAGGCTGCTCAATAGTACCTTGTTTTCTACTTTGGCAGAGATTATGTGCCATGAGACTGTATCATGCTAGGATCCTAAGCAACATCTCTGGTCACCAGTAAAATCCACTGAGTACCCAGCCCCAACCTAATTCATCATTGCTAGTTGGCTCCATGGGGACAAAGACAACCACAATGAGTCATTGCTTAGTAGGTTAGAAGTCAGGAATTTTTTGTAAGGTTGAGTGAGTTACTCTAAGCCCTGGAAAGGTAAGTCCTTTCCAGTTAAGATCCGGTAAGTGCTGATCTTAACACTCAGTGTTCAGATCCTTCTGTTTCTCAGTGATAGTTCCATAACTCAGTAATAATTTTTTGTTACATAATTAAATATGCCCAAGGTATAGTTCATATAATGTCATTAGGATAATGCACATTTAAATGTAACTGTTCTTCCAGTTTCTAGTTTTTTTTATATATGCATGTTATTGCATGGAAAGAAAGTCCTATAATTCTTTATATCAGATTAAAAATGAAGTTCCTTTGCAGATGAAAACCATGTTTTAAAGAACTACATGGACAGAGACAAGGGCTTCAACAATATTTCTTTTAGGCCTGAGAAATGTTTTATTCTTTCTTTACTCAGCTTTCTCTGAAGTAGAAAAATGTATCTGTACATACACAAAGAATCCTGAAAGAAAGAAAAAATATCTGCCAAGTACAGGGAACACTGCTCTAAAGTGGTAGAGAACAGAATGATCTCGTCAGGATAGTCAGGTGTAATTTCAGATAATTCTATATCGGGCTTCTGAGAACCCTTCTGGAAAGCACTGTTACATATTAGTGTTGGATCTCAAAGAAATGGAAAATTAGTATTTTCTTTCTCAGCCTACAATTTATTGATCAAAGAAAACTTATTTGGGGCTTTGTAGTGTTGCAACAATCCAAAGCATATTAATAAAGAAAGAGTTGCTTCTTGGGGGGATAACCTTGATGACTGTAATTTTTCTCATGAGCATCAATGCTGCTTATGTGCCAATATATCACTAGGGAAGGGGAGGGGGAAGAGCAGCTGTTGTCTCTGAAAGGGTATATCAGAGCTCTGTGGATTTTGCTTTGTCCTCTCCCAGCCATTCTTAGAGAGTTCTCATCTGTGCACCTTTATCTGGCAATGGACTCCAGGAAACAGCATTTTAAAGAAGAAAAGGCTTTTTGATTGTCTACAGAGAACAAGCTGATGAGGGACTGGCTTTCTCCTGCAATTAGTTCTCCATAATGTAATGATTGTGTTGTAGCCATAGCTTATTTTTATGTATATGCATCTATGTGTCACGTGTCATTCCCAGAGCCACCTGGTCAACCCGCACAGTCGCTCAGACCAAGTATTTCATCCTACTTTACCTCCGTGTGCTCATCTTCAAAACAAGAACACTAATAATATTTAATCAAAACACAGCCAGAATTAGTTAGCATTAAAAAGTATAAAAAAATGCCTGCTGTGGGAGATTTTTAAAAATAAAGGTACACATCTAAAATTTATATTGACTTTATAATAAACAGTACAGTAAGCACTCTACTATAGTTTTTGATTTATTAATGAAAAAAAGTGAAAGTCCAGAGATGAGAAATATCCTAGTCAGAAAATTGGTCACATTTTAAAAATTTACTATCTATGATTATTAAACACCTGTGGATTTTGTCCATTTTGTGTTCTGTAAACACACACACATAAACACACACACACACACACACACACACAGAAGATTGAGAAATTTAGAAAACACAGAGATTTCTCATAGCTCAGATACTGGGAATTCCAAGATCCAGGTTGGTTCCAGCAGGTACCACTGTCTGATATGGGTGCCTCCCATGCAAGGGAGGAATGCTATATCATTATACAAAGAAAATTGTTGAAGGCTTCATGAAGTTGCCTTGATGTTTTTAAAGAGACCTTAATCCTCTTTGTTCCTAAAGGCAGAGGCCCCAAACATCTTATTGGCTTTTAAGAATATCCAGCATCATATATCATGTGTTACAGAGTCTGAATTTTGGAAGGTACCACTTTCATCACTGAAGCCTATTTTGCAGTGACCACTGTGCTAAGAGAAGGAGGCAGATACTGTTAACGCACTGTGCTAAGAGAAGGAGGCAGATACTGTTAACAATTTTCATTTCCTGAAATCTCTGATAGAAAGAAAGAGATCTAAAATTGCAAGATAATGCAACATGAGATGCATTAGACAATAGACATGGTCTAATATGCATTTATTCAGTGTCCCTTGTCTCACTGCCCGCATGATGCTTAGAAATAGAGAAAACATCTCGAGGAGCATGATGTATCAGTCAAGCCTGTAGGATAAGCTGGGTGACTTGGAAAATGAAGATGGAAAATAGACTCTGGTAGAGAGGCAAGGCGTACTTGCTTGGAGCAAAAACTCAAGATGTGATGTCCTAGGCTAAAAAGAACATGCAGTTTGGGTTATAGAAAATATATGCATTACTTTGAAGAAGAAAAGAAGTCAGGGAAAGATTTTTGCATTCAAAAGTGGTATAGTCAGGAATGTTGATTTTATAATCTGTTAACCACAGTCTCCTTCTTGTGGAAGGTGGGAATATAATGTCAGAATAGCAAAGACCCACCCACGAGAAGAGCCTCCTTGAGCAATGGACACAAGGAGGACATAGTGAGAACCCAATAAGAAGTGTGAATGAAAACGAACACTCTTTCCAGCTGGACTCTGACCAAGTCTCATGGAGTGTAATTCCCAAATGGGGTTGGACTTGGCAGAAAAACAAGGAGGAACAGCTTACCGTCCTTCACAATATTGAAAAGTCGCATCTAGTCTCTCTAGACATTCAGAAAAGAATGAAAGTCAACAGTTATCAGAGGTTGACTTTGCAAGTCATTTCTGCTCTCTTCTGACCTCATAAATTTGGATTGCCAGCTTTTCTTTTTGCTCCATTGTTTTTCTAAATAGCATGGACATAATTCTTGACACTTTTTTGTGAATATTAGTATTTTTCCTGAATGCACATATGTGCACTTCATGTGTGCCTGATACCCACAGAGGCTAGAAGCAGATGTCTTCAGATCATCTGAATCTGAAGTTACAGATGTTTGGGAGCCATTACATGAGCCCTGGCAACCCAAATTCAGTTCTCTGCAAGAGCAACAGGTGCTCTTAACCACTAAACCATCTCTCTTCCCACTTTGAGTTTGTCTTATCATCATTTTGACATAGATGTAGGAGTGGGAGAAACAGATTTCGTGTGAGGAGTGACTGTTAGGACAGCCAGGCTACCTGGCTGGTAAAAATCGCTACTCATTTATTTCAAAAGATAAATTTCTGAGTGGATGCTGCCCTGATGCCATCTGTTTACGGGTTTGTGTTTTTAGTATTACATCCTTGGCTTTGACCAGTGCTGACAAAAGTCTGCTTGCACAAAGCCCATCTTCTAGTTGGTGGCAGACAATGATGAGCTGACTCAGTTAGATAATACAAGGCAGATTTTGAAAGCAGTAAAAACAGGCATTGTGATATGTAACAAATAAAACATGATCATGGGGTGCCAGTACGGAGAGTTGCCTCAGAAAAGAGAATTATTTTAGCTGAGACTTGAAAGGGAAGAAGGAGCCAGTGAGGCCAAGATCTGACAGATGAATGTTCCAGGCTGCATGAGCTGCAAGTGCAAAGACCCTGAAGCTAAAAGTAGCTTGAATGTTTGAGGTACAGAAAACAGGCCTGCGGGGCCAGGGCACTATCAGTGAGGAGAACAGGAGTTCCCAGAAAGATGGAAGAGTTGAGCAGGAGCCAAATTATGTTTCCCCATGTCAGAGGGAAGAGAGACTTAGGGTCTTGCTCAGTGGCTCCAGGCAGTTGAAAAGTGAGGGGGCCAGACCCTCAGTCTGCAGGTTCTTAGTGCAGTGTTTTTTGAAAGTCTCAGGGAGTGTGCAGCCCTCTTTTCTTTTTATAGGAAACTCCTTGATTATAACTGCCAAGATCAAACGGCTGACGGGATCAAAAACTTTGCTCTATATAGATTAGAGTGGAAAATAGAAACCTGGGATAAGCGTGTTTCCTTCAAGTGACCTTAGTAAAACATTCATGGGGTGCTGACAAGTACTTTGAATTTATACAATGGGGAACACAGTTTAAATACTTTGATATATTGCAAGCAGCTTCAACAGAATCTCAAAAAAGATTGTGAAGCTCATTTAAATCTTGTACCAACCCTGTGAGAATTGGGAGGAAATAGCTGCAGCTATTTTTTTTTCCACAGATGGATAAAATGAGGCAGAGATTAAATTACTTGATTTCAAATTTCTGCCTGTAGTTCAGTCTAATGGATATGTCCCACTCACATTAATTTGCAAATAAATCCAGGCTGTAGCAAAGCATCCTAAAAGTCTTTGATGTTTGAATCCTGAGGTTCTCTACTGGAATATTTACCTCACAAATGACATGTAAGAAATAAAAGGCTGGGATTTTTAAAGATTTCACATATTCATGTGTTACACTGAGCCTGATGAGCTTTAATTTAGTGTCTAAATACTTCCTGCTAGATTTTACAGTGGCCAGGCTGTAGGCTACACTAATGGATTTTTGTGGAGATTCCAGTAACTACGTCATTCTTTGCCTTCCCAGGCTATCTCACCTCCCAATTTCTTCCCCATGCTGCCTGACTTATTTTATGCATTCTAGTTCTCATGGGCTGTGTTCTCTAGTGACATAAATGACAGTTTATGAACTTAATAAATCCAGGCAAATGTGTAAATGGATGTTAATAGTCCACCCTCCCATTCTACATAGCATATGTACATTTTAACGGAGACCTTTGATGGTTAATACCTAACTCAAAGGGATGACGAATGGCAGAATTAGAAATCCAGGATGGTACGGAGGTCAGCACTGAAGCTAATTGAAAGCAACATGTATGGGACGAGTCAAGGACTTTCTATCCCCCAGCAGTTCATTATTCACTTAATTCTAGGGTCAGCTCTTATCCTGAAAGGTGTTTGTTCACATTTCATGGGCCTCAAGAAGTGTAGATATAAGGTTTAAGGTGTGAGTAGATGATTCTCAATAATAATAATAATATAAACGTTAAATTTCTGTATGAAATAATACTGTAACATAATGTAAAGTGCATGAGGGAAGCGAGGACTTCTTATGGAATTATTTCTTCCCCTGCTTCACAGAAAAACTTTGTTCCATTTTGAACCTTTGTCTTCTATGTTTTTCCTATAAACAGAATTAATTCTTTTTTTTTTCCTTGCTTCTCTCCTGCAGTCAGAAGTGTCTGGCCTGTCCAGTCGGCAGTTCTGCAGCTGCTTAGCCCCGAATAATGACTCAGATAGTTATATTAATTACAAACTGTTTGGCTTATGGCTCAGGCTTATTGCTAGCTAGCTCGTGAATCTTAAGCCATTTCTACTAATCTATGATTTGCCACATGGCTTATGGCTTTTTACCTGTACTTTTACATCCTGCTTTCTCTCTGCAACAGCTTACAGTGTCTCCTCCATGTAATTCCACCCTTCTTCCCTTTTATCTATGCTTGGTTTTCCCACCTGCCTATAAGTTGCTTCACCATGGCCAAAAGAGTTTCTTTACTGTCCAATGGTAATTCACAGTGTACTGAAAGACACCCCACATCACTCTTCTGTTGACCTATGATCAAAATGATAGCCTATATGAAGCCTGCTTGAGGTTTCAATAACATACATTGTGATAACTAAAGTCACTCCATCAAAAAAAAGTTCAAAGTAACTGGAGCCCTAGATCTTTTCTCAGGATTTCCAACACAGGAATGAACATGCCTATGTAAACCACTCCAAAGTAATGGCATACTCTACTCCTAAAATCTCCAAGAAAGCTTCTAAAACATTAAACTTTATCTTCTTGTGTAATTTTGTTTCACAGATAAATAGATTTGGGGTAGTTTTCTGCCTGACGGTGTGCAAATGTCTGTACACCTGTACAGCGTTGTTTCCTAGAAAAATTTAGCTTCAATTCTGCTTTCTATCTGACAGTGTGTATAGGCCTATACAGAAGAGAAATGATTTTCCCAGGACAACAGTGAGAGAAAACAGAAAATATTTATATGCAGCACAATTTATACCACCTTCCAGCTCTTTCTTAATGTAATAATGAATATTCTAATTTCATTGGAAAAGAGGATTTTAGAAAAACATATTACACAGTGATAACTTTACTTTATTATCACTTTATAAAATCATTTTTTTCACTCCTTTATTATTTGTAGCTATATTTACTTGGTAAGTGTAAATATATATATGTATATATATGCATATGTATTTATGTAACTATATTTTTACCATGACTACTAAGGTAGACTTTGTTTTAAAAGTCTCATAACATTAAATACTATTTGATATACTGATTAATAAAAATCATTTACATTTTAATTAACATAAACATGTATTCCTAGGTTATCATATGAAACATAGATCAGTTATGTGCCTATAGCATGCTTCATTTGGGTCAAGATATAAGGGTTTTCAAAGAAGTGTCCTCATCTGGCCTTGAGTTCTTCTTGTGATTTTCATCATATACCTCAAAATTTTAGGATTCCAAAAAAATTCAAAGCACTCTCATAGTGCAAGAAGGTAAATTTCAGTGCCCCATCCTGGGCCCATCACCCTAATGTTAAGTTGTGACTCCCATAGCAATCTGTCTATGTAGTTTTGTTTTATGAGCATCCTAAGGTAGCATCATTATGTATTTACCTTACTCTTCCTCCAAGACTGAAAGTAAACATTGATATAACATATTAGCTTCTATAAAGGCTTTCATGTTAAAGGCACATATTCCTAATAGGAAGGAGCTTCCCAAGTAGAGGTCTTGTGTGCCTTGCATAATGCTTACAAAATTTTATTTCTACTTTTTTTTATTTTTTATATATCATCATCATATATAAATCATAAAGTTTGTTAAAACTTTCAAGGGCTTCTGTTATGAAAAGGTACTGTACCATATGCTATGGGAGTTTCAGCATGTCCTTCCCCTATGCCAGTAAAGAATTAGTATGTGAACACCATGCCAATAAACATGATCAATGCCATGGGCCTTAGTAATGTCCAGTGTTTGATTAGGGACAGGTGGCCTCTCATTGACTACAAGAATGATTGCTAGTGCTATTACTATTTGTAGAGGCCAAGATAGTAAAATAGTAAAGGGAGAAAGAGGACGTACTGTAGTCACAGCAATGTGACTGTGTCATAGGCATCAGTTTGGCTAAAACTGGGTGATGATGTTTTGAATTGTTAAAAAATACAATATAGGTAGGGATCTGGAAAGAATTTAGGATAGTATATAGAATGATAGAAAGATGGCCAGAACCACTGACGGAACCAGCTCAAATCTGGTTAAAACAGCTTGTTTGGGTCCGATAGAAAAATCTTGAGCTGGACTTTAAAAGTATGTTTCAAAGCTCTATTGATGTTCTTAATTATGTTACAGTGTGAGAAATACTATTGATGTTCCAGAATGGAGGTAGGATTTAGACAGTGTATCAGGGGCAGAGTGCCCACCAATGAGATGCTCAAAAATAAAAAAGAAGTTGGAATTGCCGAGTGCCTGCTCTCAGGGTTACATCTACAGCATTCTGAGGAGATGACACATAATAAGAATGTGATTCATGCTTAATGATGAAATGCAGGGAGCATGTAGCGTCTACCTAGAACTGAGTCTAGGGCTCAACTAACAGCCAACAATCAATAAGGAAGTCTAAGCAGAGATTGTGGCATGGGTGTCAAAGAAGATTCCGTATTTACTTAACTAAAACATAATACTTTGGAACCTATGTAAATGAATGCCTCATTAGTTCATCTATAAAATATGAGACTTAGCTGCTGTATTCTCTATGACTTCTCATACACTGATTCAGTGCTTTAGGAACCACATATTATTGAACAGAGCAAATAACTCAGTGATAAAAGACAAGCCATTCAAACCCAAAATCACTCAAAAGTCAGATGCATTGGTGCATTGTCTATATTTTAGCATGTCTGTAAGAAGGTGGGATATGGAAAGAGGTAAATCCATGAACACTTAAGGACTAGTTGACTTGCTATATGTAGCAGTAAACATGAGAGTATGATGCCAACAAGGCAGAAGGCATGGACCAACAGCTGAGGTTGTCCCCTGACCCCCATGCTAGCATCATCACATATAGATCCTCACAAATTTACATATACTACATTCAACATACACAACCATTAAAATTATATATATATACATATGTTTGTATGTGTGTATTCAATGATGATGATGGTGCTCACATCTAGCTGGCATTGTGCTTTAGCAAAAGAATTAATGTGGATTGAGTGTCAGCTATTTACCTAGATTCTGCTTACATTTCTTCAAGTAAATGCTGTTAACTCCCATTGAAAGAAAAATGACTCACCAGAAATAAGTGACTTAATGAAGGCCATATAGATGCAAAGTGCAAGATCCAGTATGTAAGGCTCTAGAATATCCTATGAACCACTGCAGAAAGAATTCTTAGGCATGCAAAAGAAGAAGTACCATCCCACAGTTCAGTTTCATCTTGACCTGTATTGTTAAATTGCCTTAGACTTTGTCTTGAAGCATAGACACCTGATGTCTTATTTTGCTGAGTTGAAAGCTCCCTTCAAAGTGCCACAGAAGGGCTGGGGATATGGTCCAGTGGGTAAAGCACTTCCTGAGCAAACATAAGGACCTGACTTCAGTTACCAAGAGTGCACATCTGTAGCAGTGTGTTTCTGTAATTCCAGCACTCTTATAGTGTTATTGTGACTGACATAGAAGAATCCTTGGAAGTTCAGGAGCAAGTGATGCTGGTGTGAAAAATTGTAAACATCGACAGAGCATGTTTGAAATAAGGAGAAAGGTGAGAACATACCCCAACAGTTGTTTCTGACTTCCATACCAATACTTTATGTGTGTAAAATGCATTCTTCACCTACACACACAAAGCTTATAAAACCCATAAATCCACTTAGAGGAGCCAGGAATTTAAGGTCTATAGTTAGAAAAAGTAGAGCCATTCTTAAAAAATAAGACCACTCACAATATAGGCAATAGGAGATGAGGATGACCTTGGAGAGGAGGAACATGTGAGCAGAGGACTGGACATATTTCAAAAAGGCAGCCTCTAGGGAAGAAGATGCCTCTAGCAGCTGGCACTGATTTTATTCTATATCTCCCTTTTCCAGGGCCCAAATTCTTCCCGTTCTTGGCATACAATTAGAATGTACTGTCTATTTTCACGTATTTCTTTCAGATTGACCTCTTGTGCTTCTTTTCTTTCTTCAAGTATTTTTGAAGTTTGATTTCTACTTGTTATTAAATAGCACAGAGCTTGAAAAAGCAAAATGTTCCCACTTCCAGGTCCTAACCTGTCACTGATTAAGATGGGTTTCTTAGATATCTCTTCAATGACTTGGCTGTAGATTGCAGTATTATTTTTGCTTATGTTTTCAGGCATGGTTAATGTGACAATCTTCATTATCAAGTGCTTTAGAATAGAACTATAAATTGGGCAAGCAGAGTGAATTCACAGGTTCCCTCCTCTTCTGAGTGACACTTAAGTGAAAATTACATGGGAATGTAAACTTTCTCAAGGTACCACACATGACCAGCAGAGATCTATCTTTGAGGAGAGAAAATGAATAAATAAACAGAAAAATAAGGAACTCTGATTAGTTGAGCAGAAGCAGAAACTTTTCCTAAGTTGACACGTCTATAAGCACAGCCCCCTTTTTAAAATTAATTTCTCAGTGCGAATTAAGAATGTTTCACACTGAGCAAAAGCATTGGGCATAAGACATTTAAAAGGTGAATTACATGAAGCTTTCCCAGCACTAAGTAGCTTTAGTGGAAACAGCAGTCTTCATTCACTTTCCTTAAATATGCAGGGTTATTAATACATTTTCAAATGAGTAGTTTAGACATTTTTGTACCTTTTTAACTGGGAGTCAATAGCACATCTCCACCTGCACAAGCAACTTGATGCATTCACTTCCCTACAATGGAAGTGTCATTTAGAAAGCCATTAAAACATGACCTTAAAATTAACATTGTGACCCTATGAGGAAACATTAAATGGGCTGAAAAGTAATGGTAAGGAACAAAGAAAAGGGGGGAAAAGCCACTAATGAATAATTACTTTAATGAGCCTCTAGTCTCACATCTGCTTTTGTTCACTTGCATTAAAACGGTGAAAAATTGAAAAGTGTGGACGCATCAAGTTTTTGATTCTAGTCTTTCTTTAATTTTTTTTGCATCAGAGCAAAAGTATAGCCCAAATTCTTCATAAAGTTTCCTTTTGGCGATTGACCGTGTCATTAAAACATTAATTCTGCCTAGCTGACTTTCTGAGCCTACCCTAGAGGAGCTTCCTAATGCATTAGCAAGACCAGAGAGCTACTTCAAAAGTCTCTCTGTACATGGGATATTTTATTAAAGTGCTGCATAGTAAAGCATCGGTGCGTAATGCTGGGCATAAATGTAGTTTGGGACAAATGACATATTGTTCTCCTGCCTCGAAATCTTCAGACAGTAAGTGAGGAAACACATGGCACTATTAAGATGAAGCTATGTAAGCCAAATGCTGGGTACTGGGCTAGCATCAAAAAGAGGGAAAAGTTAACCGATCCTACATTAAAGTGATATTTGTTAGGAGAGCCTGCAAAGCCCACATGAACGCACTCCAATTTCCTAAGGAAGGTAAATCTTTGCCTTTTTATTTCCACCTCATACCTTTCCCTTTGTCTTCTGGTCTAGGGACCTGGAGTATTTAATTATGCATCAAAATATCTTTAATATCTTGTTAAAATACAAAATACTATGTCTCTCACCCTTGGTTTCTGTGTTAGTAAGAGAGGGTCTGAAGCTCAGCGGTTTGCATTTGCAGCAAGACAGCAAGGCCATCAGTAAAGCTGAGCTGCTGGCCCATAGATGACCCTTGGAGAGCTGCTCCTTGAATTTATCCTCTTGGAAGCAAAAATCCCAATGTCAGTCAGCTGTCTGACACTAAGACCCTATTCATAGAGCCCACTGCTTGTGGTTTTGCTCTTTGCATCCCCAGGACCCTTGGTTCCATCTCTTCTATAGAACTAACTACCTGGCACTGTGATTGTTTGTTTTACTTTGTGCGATTTTGCTCGCCACCTGGACCATGAATTGTTTTCCAAGGGCAGAGACCATGTCACAATTACTTTTATAAGGATAAAGTCATGGGTGTTGCCTGCCACAAGGTAGCTGGTAGCAAACCCTGCTTGAAGAAACAAACAAATTTATACCCCATGTCTTTGCAACTTGAATTTCCTCCTTCAGAAATGCAGTTGTTTTGTGTTTCTGATAAAGAATCCTAGTTCTTTTTGTAAGACCTCCTGCCCCCAGGTACTCATTTCTCCCTTCCATTTGACTTTGAGATTGTAATGGCTGTAAATATGTCATATTGGTCTGAGTGCCGCTTGAACATAGAAGAGTGGTTAGAACTTAGGAGACTTCTAGGGAATGTGTGGGAATGCTGAGATATCACACTGGAGGCCAGGGTAGGCTGGCGTGGACACAGGATGTGTTTATTACTGCTTTTCCCATTTTTCTACCTTCCATGGTTCTTTCCTAATTACCACCCAGAATTCCAGTTCCCATGTGCTATTTAGGTAATACAAGAAACAAAAAGTACCTGTGGATGGCTACCACCACGGCCAAAGCTAGGTATGTTGAAACCCTAAACTAATCAAAAACCTCAGTGGCAAATGCAGAAGGTACAGAAGAAGAATCAGGAAAGAGACCAGTCTCTACATTTATCAGCTTAGAGTGTTGATATTCAGGCTCTGAATTGAAAGTGGCCTGCACTCGAAGCTAAGTTTTCTATTGGCCTTATACTTAGCTTTTTAAGTATTGGTTTCTTTATCAATGAGAATCATTATTAAATGTATGAAATAAAATGATATCAAATTATCACAGACCTTGAAATATACCAAACGTTCAAATCAAATAGTTTCCTATGGGGTGACTTAGACTGTCAGTACCCTGTGTTATATACTTAGAGTTATGTATATGGCTTTACATTATATGTTGCATAATGTTATAGTCACCAAGGAAGTAGTTTGGTAAAGGTTTTAATGAATTTGGAGTTTATAAAGGAAGTCTTCTGTCTAAAGTGCTTGAGAAATAGTTCCAGTAGTTGGGAGATGGAGAATGAGGCTTAGTTGAAAATGACAAATCATTCAAAGATGGGTTCCATGATGCTCTAGAAATAGCCTGTTTCTCAGTGCTAAGAAATTAGGACATCAAAGAAAGAATAGCTGATAGATGGGACTTATTAATGGAAGAGTGGTCCTGAGAAACAGCAAGGCCAAGTTTGGGACAAAAGGAGGGGAGCAAAGTCTCACTTATGGAAAAATTAATTATCCATGCTGAAATGTACTTTATTTATCTTCACCCAACCTCAGGTTCAGAACATTCCTGGAACCAACATATGCTTCTAAAGTTTCATGTACTACTCATGTGACGTGACACTATGTATTTACACCTTGTGGGAAAATTGTTAGAGAAACTAATCAAGGTATAAAAGGGGGCATAGTGGTAGCAAGATAGCTACAGTCAGGTCAAACAGATGTGTATCCTCTTCATGTTGCTATAGATATTTATCGTAACATTACAGAACAATATAAATTTCATTAAATGGCTTGAACACAGTTAATGCTTTCATTACTTAAATAAAATATGCAAAAAATCTGTGTAAAGATTGACAGTCAGGTTTAGTGGTTTCATGGATTCAGAGTTTTTTAGAACAGCATTTATGTTATTATCATCTGCAGACACCAGTACCGATGAGACTTCTAGAGTTTTGATGGACATGAATAAAAATCCTAATATGTAACACATCTAGTCTTAATTGTCTAACAGATCCAAGTCTAAAAGCTTTGCAAACAATAGTGTGAGAGAGACCATGAGCATCCATACATGATAGATGGAGTAACCTGGGACACAAAGCATTTGGGTACTGCACCCAGGATCTTATGGGAAACATGGCACTGATGTGGTATGACTATAGAGTTGATGCAGTCAAACCCACTTTCATTGCTTTAGACAAGCTCTCCCTGCACCTGTCAGGACAAACAGGATTACCATGGGGGGATATGTAGGCCCTTCTTGTCTCTAGCAACATCCTGGCTCCTCTCTACCTCCTCTGAATATCAGAAGTGATTAGTGCATCCTAAGTAGCTACTGTGGTCAGTGTTCATTGCCATCCAGATTTGGATCACCAGTGTAGATTTGTTATTTGAAATGCTTATCTTTATTGTTTCATTCTTCTGTCTTCTTCCCCAGGCTACATAGCAAATGTTAAATGCAGTTTAAAAGTTGTTTTTATTCCTGGGGAAGAGGTTAGTACATGTACTGATTAGCTAAGGCTCCTTGAACTTTCTAAGGGTAACTGACAGCTGGTAATTAAGCATAACTGTAACTCTGACCTGACTGCATGTAGTTTTGTCGCCTGTCACCCAATTTCTGTTGAATATTTTCTATGAAAATGGCACACAAGAAAACACTTCCAGGCTTAGCAATACCTCATAGGTTAAAACATCCCATGATGGGTTGGAGACCTGGAAATGATCTTGCCATGTTCTAAACATTTTGACTTCTTTTGGAAAACAAACTTTTAAAAGGTATCTAGTAATGGCTTGTCTTCAAGATGTAGACAAATGAGTCAGGGTATAGAAAATGAAGGGACTGGTGACTATTGAAAGACCTCATATACTCTGCCACTTGGCCAGAGCGCCTTTTTACATTTTAAATGGTGTGTTACATTTGCAACTTGTTCAGATGTACACTCCTAATAGAAGACCTGTGGATACAGGCCTTTAATTGAGACATGTCACTGACTTGAGGTTATGTCTCAGATAAATGCCCTAGACACACTTGGGCCAGTATCTTCTTCCTCTACAGAATAAGGAAGGGTCAAAGGCCAACCAGCTGTTTCCTTGGGGGATTCACCTACTAGACTCCTGCACTAGCACCAACCAATGCCATTCCCGAGTTCTCAGTTAAGAGAGACAATGAAAGAAGAGAGGGAATTTGAGGTTCCAATATCACTCCTATTTTTTTTGTCAATATAGCTAGTATTAGAAATGGACATAGGAGAATGTCGTGTCCTGGTTAAAGAATTCTCATCACCCAACTTTACCTTGTTATTGCTTCTGCTTAGCTTTTCAGTGATACAGTCTTTTGAATTGACTTAGAAACCTTCCCTAAATAAAAATAAAGGTATGTATATGCCTCTGGAGCAGCACTTCTCAACTTGTGGGTTATGTTATAATTCATAACAAAATTACAGTTATGGAGTAGCAAGGAAGTAACTTTATGACTGGGGATCAACAAAATATGAGGAATAGTACTAAACGGTCACAGCATTAGGAAGGCCGAGAACTACTGCACAGCCTTAACAGCTCTCCACCATCTAGAAGAATTACACTTGAAGCTAACCCCTGTTCAATGTTTGTCACAGTCAGGCATTTTGGAAAGACTCTTACAAAAGGTATGTCCCAGAGGATTGAGTGACATCTATTCACTTTATGAGAGGCTAGAGACACAGACAGACAGACTTGGACAGATCATTCTTTAGCAATGACTGAGAAGATTTTACTTTTAAGTTTTTCTAGTAGGTTAACGTCTCTTTCCTTGGGGAAGGCTAATTGAGGCCTGAAGGGTGACCAGGCATGATATGCTACTAGATCCCCTTCCTTTTGAAGGCCACAATAGGAGTGCAGAATTTCTCCATTGCTCTAGGCATGTGGACAGGGGTAGGGGTTACATGGGTAGCAGGAAGTTTAAGATCTCACAGATGTAGCAAGGAATTCTGGAGCATCAGTTTTACTCAATACATTAAGGAAAATATTATTTTAACATTAGCACAATGTAAAGATATTTATGGAACAGAATATAAAATATGCATGCATTTTTAAAGCCAAACACAACCCTTCAAAGCTCTTTTGGGATTGCTTTGGGCTGCTTTGGGTTAAGCCCTCAGGTTCCTCGGGGGTATATGTTCACTTCTCTCTGCCTAAAAAACTTCAGTGAAGAGTCTTGAAGTTTTCCCAGGACACAGAGCATATAGTATGAAACCCCTATTAAAGCATCAGTATGAACTTGACAATGTTGGGAGACTGGGAATCAAGGGAGACAGAGACAGAAGTCAATGGGCATTGGACAGACAGTGGTCTAAGAAGCCCATACACAAGCACAAGGCTCATCAAATAGCCTTGCCAACAGGGCAGGAGAGAGAAAGGGAGGGGTGAAGAGTGAGGGAAAGCAGGAATCATAAAACCTGGCTTTATAGTGGTACCAAGGGAAGGAGAAAAGATTCAAAATGAATGCTAAGGCAGAAAAGCTTGTCATGCCACAAATCCATAGCCAGCTCAGGCTAGGACTCTGAGAATGAGGTGGGCATTGTCATGTGTTTAATCCACAAAGAGTTATTACATATTCCCATTCCTGTAATTCCATATATCTGGCCATACAACAGGATAGGGCAGAAAAGAAGAAAATAGTAACCTGATATGTCAAGCATGCCTATGTACTTTAAGTTCTGAGAGCAGGAGCATAAAGCTGAGGAGTATCACAGGCCAAGTTTAAAGGCAAGGCAGAGGCATGTAGCTTGAAGAAAGGATCTTTGTTGAAAGCTGCTGAAAACTTATATATTTATAAGTTGAATGTACATATATTCAACACATACAAATTCTCCTAAGCTCTAGTAGAAATATTCTGCTATTATTCTCATTTAACACCCCAAGAAAGAGATAGATAAATAGATAGATAGATAATTAGGTAGAACAATAGATAGGTAGATTATGAATACATAGAGACCAGATAGACAGAGAGAAAATAATGTCCAGTAATTTTTTTTCAATTCCATATTAGTGATGACAGTCAGCAATAAATTTGGTCCAAAGTTTTTTTAAACCTTTTGAAGATTTCATGATTATATTTTTTTGTTATACATCTACTTCAGAGCTTCCCAAACCTCTACAGGGTATTCATGACAAGCCACAGGGGCAGAAATGATCCTTTACAGAAATGTGGTTTGCAGAATATTTGTCTGCAGAATGGTTATCAAACATAATAGTGCCATTTAACAAAGTACAGTGACAACTTTGCTACTTTAAATAACATGTTTCACAATAAACAATAACAGCAAAGCTGGGACTCCTGAAAGTCAAGAGAAGAAATAGTTATTGATTTGGAAAAAAATAATTGGTTTAACAGCAGAAACATTTTAATACAAAAGCTGAGGGGAAAAAAAGAAACCTGTCATTTGATGTGGCCAAAGACTCATTAATAGCCAGATATTGGACAGCTTTTTCACGAACAATTATCTTTGTGACATCACTTTATATAATGAATTTTGATTTTTTTGGCATGTGTATATAAAATCCAATAAAGCATTGGAAAGATAAAAGATAAAAATTAGTGGAGGTGAATGGATTGTTATCTAGTTGACTGTTCACAGTACTCATTATTAGCAGGAGAGTTTTACTGTACACACTTGTTACATTCTACTCCTTGTTTTATAATTACTAGACTTTGGCCATGGCCATTCATTTTATGCAGCAGGTGGAAAGCTTACAAAGACCGTGCAATATGGAGTTAGGTTCTAAGCTTGGTTTGTATCAATTTTCCTGATTCTTCTGTTTTAAAGTTAGAGACCCAATATTATTTTTCTTCCTCTGGCCCTGTTTTCCACTGATTTGATGGACAAACCCAGATCTCTGTGGCCAGAACCTTCAGCTGCCTGACTATAAAATTAGTATTTTACTTCATGCATGTTTTCCTGCCTTCTCCCAAGCTTTGGGTGGCTACATTTTTTTTTTTTTTTTAGCACAATGGTAAAACTGGACAAAGCAGAGAGGTTTCCATGAGTTTAAAACACCCACACAAAAAATTACCTCTCTCCTGAATGTGAACTCGCTGAGGAAACATTGCTTTGCCTGCACACTTGTGAACAATTCCATTGTTAACCATGGTTTATTAAGCGGGTAGCCTTATTCATTAATACCACATACAGCAGAGTGCATTTTGGAGTGTGTGCAGTGAGTTGCATGCACAGTGCACATTATTGTCATCAGAGCTAAGCTGAGGGAATTTCACTGAAGCTGTTCAGAGGCGCCCCATAATTGTTGCCTGTAATTGTTTCAAAATTGGTTTTCTGGGGTTTAGAGCTCTGTTTATATTATTGTTGTTATTTATTAATCTTAGTCTATGACTGTCGACTGATTCTAAATTTTCTAGCAAGTTCCAAACAGTAAAACAATGTGATTTTATTTCATCAAATGTTGGTGCTAAACTATACCTTTAAATGAGCTGAACCTACACATATTTTAAACTATTAACAGAATTCTGTAGAATAAAGGATTCATGAAAAGCAAGTGTTTGTGAATAAATGGATAATTCCTATATTTTCATTCAAGTTCCTTCCTTCTCCTCCTTCTCTACTTCTTATTTCTTTTCCTCTTGTTAGTCTTTCGTATTTTGTTTCTTAATAGATGCAATACAAATGGAAGGGATTTTACAATTATTTTAGAAACAAATAATTATCTTAGTGATTCTACTTGTGTGAACATAGCTGAAAGATAAAAAGTTAGTTTCATTTTTCATAGTATATTAGTGAATATGAATTATTTTATTGAGACAGGTGTTATTGTAGCTTGCAACTTTATATTTCATCTGTTATATTTAAGAAAGTAGCATGATTCTCCATTAAATATATTTACCAATTGCATTCAGTAGTTTAAACTCTTTATGAGTTTATCAGTATCTCCTGTAGCTGTATACCACCCAAATGGCCTGTTATTTTCTGATGTATAATTCTATTCTAATTTTATCTTCATCATGATGGGAACTTTAGTGGCTGAACTGCCAACAGATTGTTGTCAATGCTTTGGTCCCTGGTCTAGGTCCTCAAGGCAGTGATCCACATTTCAGTTCCTAATCTGAACCAGGCATTGATGCTTATAAATTGAATAACAAAAATAGGAATTCCAGAAGCTTAGATGATTGGTATACATAAGCAAACCCTCTGAATAAGAAACAAGGAGGGATAAAGTGTTAGCAAACTCTTGACCTTGATCTTGTTATAGTTTAACTCTTCCTGTGTTGATCATAGTCATCCTGGGCTTTCTCCAAATGTTTGGATAGAGATAATTAGATTGAATATTGTCCACTTCTATGTGATCTTCATTTTTGTATTGTTATTCTCATTGTAATATGGTTAGAATAAAGAATACCTAAGTTGAACAAGAGTGGTAAATGTTGTCTAAAATCTCAAGAGATCCTACTTTCTTTTTTGTGGCTCAATTCATTCTCATGGATGATGAACATTTCTCTTATTGATACTATGTCTTTTCTCTAAATTAATATGCTATTTTACATGTTTCTCTGCATGTATTATTTGATTTGGGTACCACAGCAATGTGCCTTACCTTGAGAAAGCCTAAACAACAGGTAACTGCTGCTCACAGCTCTGGAATCTGGAGAGACTATGATCAAAGTGTTGCCAGATTAGCTTCTTGGCTTTGAGGTGGCTTTTTCACCCATCTTGACTTATGTATAGACAACAATGAGACATTGAGGATCCTACCTCCATGACTTTGCTACTGCTTCCCAACATCACATTTCAATTATAATCACATGAGCATCTGAGCTTCAAAATATCCCCTTACAGGGATGGGCAGCTTTATTTGTAACTCAGATGTCCTCTCTCTTTGTTTTTATAAGTAGTGAATTTATTAAGCAAGACAGTGGGGTAGGGAGGATGTGAATGCACCCCTTTTAGCTGTCATTGTTTACACTTACTCTTGAATAAATGAAACCTGAATAAGTGAAGCTTCTCAGTTTGGGAATTTACCCAAAGTCTCTCTATAGCACAAATTATATTTGCTCTATAATAAAAACCTGGGACTAGAAACTGAGGAAAAGCTAGAATAGCAGAGAGATAGAGAAACAAACCACAGGCACTTCTCACCTGCCAACTCCTCAGGACTGTCACCAAGAAATCCTCCAATTCCAAGACTCTTCTCAGCCCACCTAGGAAGTGTGCAGGAAAGCTGAAAAACCTACTTTCCCTCTGCCCATCTGTCTTACTTCCTTTTTAAACATTCCTAAAACTAGGATTAAAGGTGTGAGTTGTCAATCCTTGACCTTCATGAGTTTGCTCTGTGGTTTATTCTCTTCTGATATTCCAGACTAATTTTATTAAATATATATCACCACCTACAATATCTTCATTGGCATTGGTGGAGAATTGTTCATATCATGGTTTTCTATAAACTACACCGATGATTTTAAATGAGTTTAGATTATGTCAGAGTAAGAAAACGAAGACATCATAGCTCCTATTAATTCCTTCGCTTTTCCTTGCACAGCCCAGAATTATGGCAACGTGTGATATATATTTGTTTCTTGATGTGAGCTGTACAGGCTACTGGCTTGTTAACTTTAATTGGTAGAACTGTGATCATTTAGGATATTAACAGAAACTCGTCATGTGTTTTCAAAGAAACTGGTATAAATGAGACTCTTTCATTAAAGACCAATCAGCCATTTTCACATCTCAAAATTTGATGCCATTGATTTCTTGATGGGTTAGCAAACTGACCAGAAAATTTGCCTAATCCATTTTCTAGGGGCAAGAGTCAAGAAAATAAAAATCTATCTCTATTAATAGCTTAAAATATTTATATTATCAATTCTAGCATAACTAGAGAGACTCTAAAGTAATTCAACTGATATCGCTTGAAAGCTAGCTGGGGAAACAGTAACAGCATCTGCCTGTTGCTGTCTGTCCAAATCTTTAATTCCTGCCTTCAAAGAAAACAATCAAACCAGTGTTTGATTCCTTTCTAAACAAGATCAAATAAATATTTACCCCAACAAAGACTCAAAGAAATACCTAGCTATCTAGAATGCTATATTGTATTCTGTTGTTGCTGTTGTTGTTAAGAACAAGTTATAGCCCCCAAAAATGTAATGAGTGAAATCAGATGATGAGTGTCAGTGAGAATGAGATGGGGCCTGACAGATAGTACTAGTGTGAAAAAAACTACAATTCATTATACACATGTACAAAACCATCAAATGACAATGACCGTAAACATTTTTAAAAGAGACTCAGAAGTGTCTCAAAATAAAAAAATCCCAGGAGCAACCTAGAATTAGAGTAACAGACGAGTATTTCAGTGAGGGCTTGCAGTAACTCAGAGTCTAATTATGTAAAAGGCAATGCAGTCACTCTCAAGACTCAGCAGGCTTGACTCTAACTCTTGCCTGTGGTTTAGAGCTCAGATCTTCAGGAAGGGGTGAAAGTTTACCTACCTTTGGGTTTGGTGATCTGGCATGTTTTCTGGAGATGACAAGCATAGTATGCAGCTGTAATTTGCACACTACACACTGTTCATAGTCTAATACAAGATCTGGTTATTGTCTTTCTTAAATCTCCCACTGTTTAGTATTCTGTTGGTAATGGGACCTAGGGGAAAGGAGCCTAAAAATAAAAAAGCTTACATCTCATACAATAGCTACCCTTTCACAACATTAAACAACTTATACTGTGAGCATTAAGACGATTCATCCAAATGAAGTGTACAATCATTAGGATAAAGTGTAAGTGGCAAAAAACATGTTTTCCATAAAAGCATATAAACAAATAATAATAGCCAGTTTTAATGAATAATCCAAAGTAACCTCACTTCTATCAACTATGCCTTGGGAGAGGGCACCAAAATGTGTCCCAAAAATAATTTTGTGTTTTTGAAGAAATTTAGGTCACAAGGTACTTGTCTTGTTTTCTTGGAGTATTCTCACAAGCATTCAGAATTTTCCTCCCTTAACTCCAGTTATGGATGTGATCTGATACCCTACCAAGTGTTTTGTCAAGACCTGGTCAAGGAAAACACCAGGAACTACCCTCTTAACCCTTGCTCCTTTAGCCACAGGCATTAGGTGACTGGGAGCTAAGGATGATATTGCCTGTGGCCAAAGTTTAGCAATTTATTTGCATATTTATTCTCCATTTCTTATCACTGCTCTGTGCAGACTGCCTCTAGCTACCTTGTCAGCATTTCTGAGGTGAAATACAGATAAGTGATGCCAATGAAGAAAGCTAAATCTTGTATCTCTGAGTTGCCTTAAAAAAATCTTTATAGAATATATTTTGTGGGTTTTACAACCTATATTCCTTCAAGTCCTGTGAAACATGGATTTATATTTCATGCATAAACCCAAAGATCAAAAGGACCTTAGGGCATTAAGACTCTGAAACTTGAATAGATGGATTTATAAACCTCTGGACATAGATAGGTCTTTTTTGTTTTCCTTTAATAATTTTGCTAAAATAAATTCTAAAAGACTTTCTGACATATATTTTTCAATTGAAAACACTTTTTTTTTTCCTGAGTAAAGTCAATTGCTGACTTGACTTTATTTTTTGTCATGTGGAAATTTGATTGTAATTCTAAATAAATTTAATGTATGGTATAATTCATCCCTTCCACTATTCACAAAAGATTTAATGAAGAGGATAAAATGAACAAATATATTAAAAAATAAGAATGGAGCAAAAAAGCATTAGGACTAAGAAAATGTAAATAAGAATGAAAAATTCAATACCACCTTCTGTAATGACAAGTGTGTGTACCTACTTCCATGATAGTTGATGCTGTGTGACTCTTGCTTGATGGGAAAGAAGATGCCAGACCAAGCACTTTCAACAATATTTTTGCATTTTGTTCTAACATTACTGTCAAAAAACATATTCACTCTGTCTTTGTAAAGATGGTGAGACTTCACAAAGGTTGAACCATTTGCCTGAAGTCACACAATTGAAAATTAGAAAAATTACAGTGCAAACACAATTCTAATTCCAAAGCCAGTTTTAATCTTAGATAAATAGCATCTGTTTTCGTACTCCCCACTGCTTACCTATCTTCCTCTTACAATCACAGCTCTCATATATAGTTTAAATTCTTCATGTTCTTCAAAGCTGGGTGTAATCAGTTTATATTAATAAGGTCTCAGGTGTTTCCTGAGACTGGTGCGATGGTGACTTGTATTTATTTGAAGGAAATTTGGGAGATCTTTGTTGAAATGAATGCTTCTGTAAGGCTCTGCTATGCAGGGTAGGGGGTAGATGATATGTACATGGTGACAGAATTGTCATGAAGCTGCTGTAAATCAGAACGACTGTCCAGGCTCTGAAGGAATGAGGTGACTGGAGGGCAGAATAACACCAGATAGCAGCAAAACAAAACAAAATAAAAACCACAAACATGCATGTGGACAATGGGAAATCCAGGTAAAATACTTATCCACTAGGTTTAGTAATGACTAAGGATAGACAAAATGCCATGCCAGTACTTTCTGTGCTTACTATTAAAGCCAGTTGCTTTGTTGGGTCACAAGGACAGGGCAGGGCCATGTAGAGAACCAAGCCACATCACCTTCTTCCATATTTATGTTGAGATACATTGCTCTGATTTCTTCCCTATTCAGTTTTTATGTAATAGTTTGTAAATTTTCCTGTTAATTCACATTGCCTTTGGAATTTGTATCAACCAGATTTTTACCCATGTGGAAATGTGATTAGGAGGAAAAGGGGACCATACACTGTGATTTGCTTCATACATATGCAGCTCTGTTTTTATTGTATATTAGTCAATGGAAATTAATTGCTAATTATCCAAACATTTCTATGATAATATTTCAAGCTCTCTTGTAGCAGATGTGGCCTCAACTATATTTGGAAGAGAGTAGATGGTATTATCTTTCTTGATGGAAATGATTGCATAGAGCTTTAAATTTTTTTCATGATCTTTTATTTTAGAAAGAAAAACGGCTATCCTTCTCTTACAACATTTGTTAAATATTCATACTGACCAGGGTAATTATGCACTGACTATATTAGCAAGCATCTAACTCTGTCGGCAGTAAGAAGTTGGGAAATGAAATTAAACAGGTTGTGGATAATATATTCACTTATATGTTAGTGCAGACATACAGGTTGTTTAAATAACCATCACCGTATTTCGTTGGTAGTCATTGGCAATGACAGACTTCTTATTTTGAGACTCTCAGGCTGAATTATTCCTTTTTATTGCATTAGATGTCTGTCCTTCAGTGTCTGAACATTGCTTTTTCATTTCTCCTTTATGAATGCTAATGATATACTGGGTAGAGCCCTGGCTATTTTTAGGATTTCAGCATTTCCTTGTATTTATACTGTGAACAAACTTGAGAGAGTTTCTCTCTGATTAAAACAGATCATTTTCTCTTTTTTAAATAGAATAATGTGGGACTAATACAGAGCTGAGGACAGAAAGAATTTGATGGGCACAGTGTCAAAGCTTAATTGTGTCAATAATTATTTGTGTATTGGTGCCAAGATTTTAATGAGGGGCAGTCACTTGTGTGTAATCATTATCAATGACTAGTAGTTAAAATAACGTCATGGAGTGGCACACTCTGGGAGATACTAAAGCAATAGTAACATTGCCTATAGTTCTTTATGTTTTACAATGGTTGAAATTCATCAGCAGGCTTAGTGTTTAAAAGAGAAAAAAAAATAGACAATCCCATGGGGACATGGGCTCCTCAAGTCTAAGCACATAGGTTTATTTGAGACTGGTTTTTGTCGTGGTGTTGTTGTTTTTGTTGTTGTGGTTGTTTCCCTGCTAAGAATAACTATTTATCCTCAGACTGGGTTGCAACCTTGTTAGGACTCTTTGGGAAGACTCTTTCACCTTACACTCCAATTTGCCAGCCCTACCTGTAGACATACACCCATTTATGTATTCTTTATGTTTGCCTTCAGACAGTGGCTTTCCTTTTACTAAATTTGTCCTTTCCACAACATTCAAACTCATCTTTCACCACCCTAAATGGTACTGCTAGGCTTTTCTGTACTGCACCGTTCTCCACATTGCTGGACTTTATCTTGGAACTGTAATTTTAAGCTAGCATATCTGAGCAGTCCCCAGATAGTATGTCCTGTAAGAAGAGTGGAGGACTTAGGTGAGCTCCGAAGAATCCATGGAAATTTGAGAATTCAGCTCCTCTACTACTTGCTTCTTTCCATCCCTATGTAGATAGAGGAAGGATAGTAATTTCTTGACGGAAATCTAGAACTTCGATGCAATAATTATTGCCCACATGAACCATTTGCCTGCGGCCACTGTAAACTTCATCTGTATCCACCAGTCAGTCTCTGTAAATTAACACAACTCAAGTTTGTGAAGTCCTGTTCTGTTGGCAGGTGCAGAAATGAGTTGTTCTTTACAGATGACCACAAAGAGCCTCTGCTATGAGCACTGGCATGTAAAATGAAGAAAATAGTTGTGACAAATTTCTGAGCAGTAACATCTATGTAGAATCATAATTCAGGAATTTTTTTCTAATTGTGTTTGCCTCATCCAAAAGTCATAATTAGCACTAGTCTACATCACAATAAGAGTTTAAAAATTTACTTATGTGTGATGTTTCTTGGGGCTGGAATTCATATCTTTTTTACTGTGTTGTATGGGGGAAAATGTGTGTACATACATGTATGTGTGTGTGATATGTGTGTGTGTGTTTAACCAATTTCTCTTAGTATCTTAATATGAAGCCCTTCCTATATGAATATTCACTGAGAAGGAAAAAAAAAAACCACAAAGTGGTAGCTAGTAGCAGATTTTGAGTAGGCCCTAACCACTTAGTCGACGTCTGGAGACTTGCTGACATTTTGAAAATAGTTTTTAGAACAAAATGTCAGATGATGGGTGCTTTATACATGCAAGAGTAACTTGTGCACAGCTGATGCTAACTAAGCCAGTTCTTACAAAGCTGCCTGAGGATGGATGACCACTGTGTTTTTAAAAGCGCTAATTATATCTACATAGACATTCAACACTTTACATTTCTCACTTGCTGTGTTCTGCTGAACTTAATCATGCAAGATGCAGTTGAGGGACATCTGTGTGGACCAATGAGACTGTGGCATACTTGCTTTATTTTTAAAAAGAGCCATCCATGAGGAGATGTCCTGACGTATGCGAACTTTCGGCCAATGATGATGCTACCCTTTCAACATGGCTTATGGGGCAGCTGTGCTGTATTCACATTGAAATTAGGGGATTTAAAAAAACCCGAACAGCTGTATTATTCAGATTTAAAATAAGAGCTTAGTTTCCCCAAATGGGTGTGACGTAAACATCTCATTAAATATTTTTAATTTTGAAAAAAATAAATTCAGTAGCAGTGGCTACCCTGCTGCTGGCAGAGGATCTCAAGTGTGCAATCCTGTAGAAGGCTCTTTATTACTCACAACACTGGGTTGTCCTCTCCTTCCTATCTTAGAACTGAAGAGTAAAGCTCCCTGCTCCAGGTGATGATGGATTCACAGACACTGTGTTCCTATTCTGTATGAGCTGGAACTGTTAGCTGAGTGGACTACTGTCAGAGAAAAACTCAAAACCTCTGTTCTGGAACCTTTGTTTTCCTAAATTAAAATTCCTGTGACTTTTTATAAACTAAACCTGAAAAGGGTTGAGTGGGCCTTCTGCCCATGTAGTTCTTAATGCATGTGTCATGACCCCTTCAGCAAGCCTCCATCTCCAAAAAACGTTTACATTATAATTCATAATAGTAGCAAAAACATGGGGAACTGTATTAAAGGGCTGCAGCTTTAGGAAAGTTGAGAACCACTGTTTTAAAGATTGGGCTTTCTCCTTACTTCATTGTATAGTATTCTCTACTCATCATGTTTTGCCTAATGACTCATACTCCCAGAAGACTGACCCAAATTCCAGGAGCTCAGTAAGAAGTAAAGCTTCAGGTACAAGCTTTGTGCTGTTTTCCTGAAGCTCCTGCTTTTTAGCCCATACTCACCTATGGAGGTTTTAATAAACACTGCACAGTCATTGGCCTGTAGCTCCCTGGTAGAGTGCTTGCCCAACATGGACAAGATTCTGGTTTCTGTCACCTGGACTGCAAATTGAGGAAAGGCAGTGATGACATTACAGCTGGGGTGTTTCCCTGGGAAGAAGGCACTGCATTCATGGATGTGTTGTTTTTTTGTTGCGGAGTTAACGAGTTCAGAGAATTAAGACAAGGATTGATTTCTTGTCCAGTTTTGGAAGATGAGAGTTCAAGATGAGCCTTTGGAGACAAACATCAAAGTGCTAGCGTGGTTCTTTCCCTCTGCATGCTCAAGCGGATATCCCTTCTGTTGCTTTATCTGTTTTGCTTGCTGCCAACGTCCCTTGGCTTTGACAGCATCACTTTAGTATTGCTTCTGCCATGCAACCTTTTTAATCTTCTCTAGTCAAATCTCCCTCTGTCTTTCTCTATGAGCTGTGTGGTACCCACCTGAGGAATCTATAACAGGTTCTTTACATCAGGATCCCTAATTTATTCATAACTGCAAAGCTCCTTTAACTGTGTATCACAGTCATGGTCCTAGGGTTTGTAGAGAAATTGCTTCAAGAAGCCATTGTAAACTCACCACAGGTATGAACTTCAAGGAGAAATAAAGATTAAATTTGAATTTTAACCTTATTAATTGCTGGATATACAGTCCTGGGACAGTATTAACCCTCACAGTTTCTTCTGGAACAACACTGATAATTTCATGGATTATGCATGAGTAACCAAAATGATTTTCATAGTACATATTCATCAATATAATCCTCACTATTCTTCCAAGCATCCAGAATGGGAAATTGCACACCTGTGTGACCAAGTCAAGTTACTGGTGTGTGTGTGTGTGTGTGTGTGTGAGAGAGAGAGAGAGAGAGAGAGAGAGAGAGAGAGAGAGATCCTTCAGTAGGACATTAACTTTAATGCTATAATCTAAGACTTTTTTTTTTTTACTGTACTTGTTCATAGTAAGCCAAAATGCCAGAAATATTTTGATGGAAGTTTCCCCCTTGTCCAGCTGTCTGTGCCCCATGATGGCAAGGGGATTGAAAATCCTATGATAGATTCTGCCCCCTCTTCAGAACAATAGCTGTTTGAATTTGATTTGTCCATCTTCTAGGAAGACAAAGTGCCTCTTCAGTGTTTTGGAGTTGACAATGAACACCATTTGTATTCTCTACTACATGTTCACCTATTATGATGATGTCATTATTCACATTATCACTTTTATCATCACTATTATTATCCAGTGACCTCTGCCCTGCGGTGGAACTCCCTAGAACAGATGAGAGATTCATTTGTAGGACTGTTTTATGCTGCACAATTCCCTGCCATTCTGAGTTTATATTGAGATGGGCTGCTTTTGGAACAAAGGCAGCCTGATCATAATTTGTCAGTGTTCTTGGTAGCTATATATCACCAAAGCTCTCTGCCAGTCCTTCTGGGACCCAATTATTTATGGAGCTGACAATATGGAATAGCATGTCTTGTTATAAATGCCATTATTACAATAAAAGCCTTACTATCTTGGGTAGTGAGGCAACCGGAGTTCTGGTTGGTCAAAGTTCCTATTAACTAAGAGTTAATTCATATAGCTCCGGGTGATCACTTGGTGCCCCAGGAGAACATATGAGACCCTGGGGTAAAGTTCTGTTTCAATATTTTTTCATGTCCTAACTGGAGAGATTTGCTGATAACTGTAGTGTGTGGCTTCTACCTAGTGTAAGTCTAGTTCTTAATGTTTAGGGAATGTGTGCAGCCTGCTTCCCATGGAGGAATTTACCAAGTTCTCATTGAATGGAAATGAAATGAAGGAATTGGCCTCTGCCTATAAAAGTGCTTATAATTGAATGAGGGAAACAATTCACCTGAAGTCTACACTTTCCACCCCAAGTGATAGAGCAATAATTATCAAGAGACCCAGCTTGGCCAGCTTGAACCTGCAGATGGACTTGAATGCCAATTGCTTGAGGTGATTTCTTTATTCTCCAGCTCCCTCATCCACACTGAGTCACCTTGATTTAAATCAGACTTCTACATCTGCTTTCTAAATGCTTCATAGAGACACTGCAAATGGATTAAATCTTAAAGAAATTAAATTCCTGTTGTATGAAAAGTATATTCTTCATTAGGAGGAAATGAACAAAAAAATTAAATAATCATAATTAGATTAAAAATGGAGTATTTTTTTTAAAGACAGTTGCTGGTACATTTGTACACTAAAGGGATAGAAGGACCATTTTCAGTGATAAATCATTTGAATTTGATGTTTTTGATGCACAGGCTCAGCAGGGCTTAGTTCAACAAATAAAAAGGATCCTGTCCCTAAAGACACACCTTTTCCAGCAAATGTACTTAGAGTACACAGAATTATTCTTGTTCCTATCTCTGTTATTAAAATAGTCTTTGAAGCAGGCATAGTGCTTAAGAGATTAGATCTTATAGAGAAACATCACATATTGTATTTAAATATGCTAATCTCTAAGAGGAAATGAAGGCTCTGAGCCTGTTCATTAAGAAATAAATTAATTCATCACCATCACATTCATCATCAATCATCATCCAGTTGTGTCCAGTTTTCAATTAAGTTTCTCCAAACTGCTTTGTGCCTTCACCAAAAGGACTGATTATCTCTGATGATTTTTTTTTTTTTTGTGATATTCGGATGTTAATGGCAGTTGAATTGGCATAAACATGCTGAATGTCGTTTTTATTCAAGTAGCTAAACAGTAGCTGTTTGGTGCATACAAATACATTATAATGAAAAGTAAAAAATCTTATATTTTAAAGTGTATTCTAGTGGCCACAAGGTAGTATCTCAGATTAATAGTGCATATTTATAAAATAGAGTGTAAAATAATGCTCACTGAACATTAGTGATGATGTCTACTGCTCGTTGAAGTCTGAATCATTTCTTGAGCCAACAGTTATTAAATTCTCACAAGTTTGCAGTAACATGATAGAGGCTGAATATCTAAGCAGTCGATGTTATCCCTGCCCTTATTGGGCTTCTTGTCTATAATCTAGAAAACACAGGACAAATGATATGGCCACATACTTACCCTCTTGTTTTTCTTGTTTGTTTGTTTTTGTTGTTGTTACTGTTGTTTTCTTCCCCATAGCCAAAACCAAACAGCATGATTACTTCACCCATGTCTCTACTGGTATAGACAAGCCTCCTTCCTGGAGGTAATGAGAATTCCAGGCCTGTATAGTACATTTTCTAGCTATCTCTTTAAAGGTTTCTATGCAGAATGAGGATGTATGAAAATGACTCACCATGCCTGCTACTTATCTCTAGATTCCTATAACATGAAGATGATCACAATCTGCCATCATGCTGTTAAAATGATGCATAACCCGACCAGCACTCTGAAATGATCGAGTATTATTGCAGCCTCTTACAAGTTGGGCACTGAGATAATTTGGCTAGTGTTGGAGAAAGAATGTTCCACAACCCCTGTGGCTCACCCTGCCTTGAATAAATATGGTGCACTGCCGCTTCTGTTCTCCTTGTGTATGGAAGAGCAATTAATGTGTCAAAAAAGAAAAATCACAAAATATGCAGACTTTTTTCCCCATATGAAAATTGCAAGACTACATTCAATCTGCTTTAAAGTTATTGTACAACATTACAGGATGTTGTTATCTGTGAAATATGAGATAACTTGAGTTGGCTTTACATTTTTTATGGTAGTTTCATGACTTCTGTGTCCATTAATGATCCCACAATGGTTTATGTATTTCTTTAAAAATGCTGTTGGGCTACCAACATTTACCTAGACAACCAAATATATTGTGTTTTATTTAGACAGTAGGAATAAAGCAGTTTTTAGAATGTAAAAGTGTAGCTTCTGATTAGAGGGAAAAACCATGGAATTATTTGCTCCCTAAAATGGTTTCTAAACCACTATCCCCTCACACTTAAGCAGAAACCTGTTTGTTGTAAATGATTCTGCCCACACTTCCCAGGCCTGGACCAAAGGTTTAGTCTCACTCTTGGCCCCGCATTGCCTCAAATAATCACACACAGGTTTATATTATTTTTACACTGATTGACCTAGGGCTCAGGCATATAAATTGCTAACTTTTTCATCTGAACTAACCCATCTCATTTAATCATGTGGCTCTGTACCTTTTCTCAGAGCAGCATTTGCTCCGCATCTCCTGGCAGTTCCAGCGACTCTGGCATCTGTTTCTGGTGTCTGTCTCTGCTCTGAGATGTTTCAGAGTTTTCTTAGTCTGGTAGCACTGCCCACACTTCCTGTTTGCCTTTGGCCAATCATCAGCTTTTATTAAATCCATAGGTGGGACAAATATTTACATTACCAGCATAATTCCACTAGAGTCCTAAGAAAACCTGTGGACATGTTGCAGCATAAGAACAATGGATTCTTTTCCTAAAAATATACTAAGGGAAGAAAGGAGAGTGAGAAAGTTAAGAGGGCTATTCTCTGTCCCTTTTACCTGCTGACATAGCTTATGCAACTCAGTTAATGAATATGCTAGGTCATAGTATTTGCTCCATAAGTATATGTGACCTGAATGGATGAATGAATGAATGAATGAATGGGTATTCTATCTTAAAGATAAACTTTATTATAAAGACTTTAAAAAGAGATTAATCTCCGAGACACAGAGGGCTGATTAACATTTCTTTATAAATTAAAGTAGAACTTTTTAAGTGAGAATGAATCTGTCCGTGTTATAATATTAAATTATACTTATTTCCTTTTTAAAATGTTTGCATAACTTATTTATTTTATGTCTACATATGTGTGAGCCTGAGTGTACATAGGTACAGCATGTGAGAATTCAGAAGAAGGCATTAGATCCTTTGGAAATGGACTTTCAGATGGTTGCAGAGCACCATGTGTGTGTTGGAAGCTGAATCCTAGTCCTCTGAAAGAGTAAAAGGTGCTCATGATTATTGAATCATCCCTCAAATCCAAAACATACTTACTTCATGTTTTTAATATTTTGAGTTTTTTTAGAGATTACCATTACATCATTTCACCCATCTTTCTTCCCTCCAAGATTTCAATGTACATCCCTCTTGTTCTTTTTCAAATCAATGACTTCTTTTTAATTATTTTTAAATATATATCTTATATATGTGTTTATGTATAACATATATTCTTAAACACATAAATACAACATGATTAGTCTGCATAATGTTATGTGTATATGATTCCAGGGCCAGATAATCAACTGGTGTACTCTTCCCTGGAGAAGGCTATTTCTCTTGTTCACTCTTAGGTACCCATAGTCCTTTTTCTGCATGTTTGAAGCTTTGTGAGCTTTCTCTATTCCATGTTAGCATATCTTTTGACATTATTCTTGCTGAGGTCATGCTTAGGCAGCCATGTCAGTGAGACTTTATGGGTACAACATCAATGACATTTCTCATGGAAAAATCCTTGTTTCTCTGGCTTTTACAATTTATCTGTCTCTTCCATGTTAGATTGTGAACTTTAAATTTTTTGTCCCATTCATATGTATATCCTATACCTAGAATATCAAGATATATATTTCCTGTACTTGTTATTTTTCTGCTGAATTTATTTGTCAGCAAAATGCTCAATGTTGTATCTGAAAAGTGTATAGCTTCAAAATATTAACTATTTATATTACTTTTATATAACATTATATAATTTTTTTTAAAAAAAATTGTATATTGCCTAATGTATGGAGCTGGTACTTAAAGCATAGTATTCAGGTATACAACATGTGCCTGTTGGGCCTCAAGCATCCCAGGAAAGCTGTGAATACAGTCCAGCATATTTGTAGATGGCAGTGTCATCTCAAAACATCAGAAGGTTGAACAGCTATGGCAAAGTGATGTGACCTATATTCTCTATCCTCTGAATGTTATAAATTATTTTCATCAGTGTTCTGCAGTAGATAACCTGGCCAAGTAGTCATTCCAACTCCCATCTCTCTTCCTCTGACTTGTATCCTCTTTTTTCTCCCTCTCCTATTTCCCCTCTTTCTCTTCTCTTCAACCTTTGTGAATCCTTTTCAAGTCTTAGTTACTAGGATAACAGGCCTATATTACTGTGTGCTACTCCATATCTTTGTTCTATGTCTTACTTACTTTGCAAACTTGATCCAGTCACTTTTTCTTGAATATTTTTTCTTTCCCAGATACCCCATCCTCATTTTTGCATTTTTGCTGATAATTGCTCTTTGAATTGCATTGACTGTGGTCATCTGCTTATCTACCAATCTCTTCTTCAAGATTTGTATCTTTGGTGGTAAGCATTGTAGTTTGCTCATGCTTATATTTCAAATGCACAGTGGCACAGAGCATGGCACAGAGCAGACTGTTCATCAGTGCTTTACTGAAGGGAAAGAAGAAGAAAAGAAATTTTAAAAATCATCCATGCTTATTGATATAGTATTGATAATATTCAAGAAATAGGACCAGTTTATATTTCTACTAATAGATGAATGCCAAAGAAAATATGACACCCACATAGAACTTTATGCAGCTATAAGGGAAAATGGAATTATGACACATGCAAAAAATAATTAAAACTAGAAATTATTGTTACATGAAAACTACACTAAAAAACTGCATGTATTCTCTTGTATGTAGAATCTAGATTTAAAGAAGTAGGTATGTGTCTATGTGTATACATATATATGTGTACATCTTTATATGTGTGTGTATTTATATTTGTATGTCTAGGCCATAAAACTAGAGAGGAATTCATGAAAGGAGAAAAGGAGATCATTTTAGGGTGAAAGCGTAAATTGATTATTTGTGATAATAAGGCAGAAGAGTTGCCTATAGGAAGGAACAGAACTGGCCACAGGGTGGTAGGGGGCATAAGGATTCTGGCGGGATGGTACTGATAAGTGAGCACAAGGTACAGTGAAAAATAAGCAAGAAATTTAATTTTCTCCTAGCCTAAAAAAGATTAAATAATAAAGGAAAGGAAGACAGAAAAAAATCATAAATTTCTAAATTAGGGATAACTTGTCTTGTTATGAGCCATTATTACAATAGAAGCCTAAATTAATAAATAAAGAGAAGGGATAGGTTTTTAAATTTTACTAAAAGTATATGAGTGTATATGAAGATCACTACCTAATTCTTACTATATAGCCCACACTATTAATTTCTAATATGTCCATTCTTGTTTTTAATGACCATATATAGTGTAAAATTACTGAGGGAAAGCTTACTTTCTTTTTTTATTGAGATCTTTATAAGAATGCATCTTTTCTAGAATACAATGCAAATCATTATTATAGCACTTAATGCTATGTAAGAAGTTATCTATTCAAGTTTATGGTCAAGAACACTTAAAATGACTATCATTTTGTTTTTCAAACACATCTTGAAGGCCAGGGTGGTATTCTTATAGGATCAAAATGCTGATTTGACTTAGAATTCTTGTTGCAACAATTGACACTTATGAAGAGCTTACATACCCACTACCCTAAGGATTTGCACAACAGCCCGGTTAAACAATAATCGCCTCTGTCTTATACAATTGAGGAGATTAAGGCTCATAGAGGCTAAGTAACATATACAAGGGCATGTATCTTCCATGAGGCTTCCGTGAAATTCTAACCCAGGTAGTTTAAATTCATTACTAGTCCTATAAAGCCTCTCATAAGATTTCAACTTAGAGCCTAGATAATGCAAAACACTTGTTTGCAACAATGGCTGAAAGCACAATTATACTTAATATAATAAGCATCCATATTATGATTAAAATTTTATTTCAAGGAAATGATTGGGTGAATGTGGCCATTTATTATTTTATGTAATAATCACAACAATCTTATGAAATTGGAAATAATATTTTCCCAAACTCATTTTAGAATAACTCAGCATGTATCAGGTAGTTGAACTGGTACTACAACAAAAATACCTTCAGAGTCTCTCCTGGCTTTTCTTACTAAATCTGTGGATTTAAATTTTATTTTATTAAACCTTTCCTCTAGTAGGTATCATTGAGCATTGACAATTTTTAGAAAGCCTATTTGAAAAACAGAGAATAAGGAAGGCAATCATGGAGATTCCTGCCAAACAATGAATTAGAAATAGAAAGAAAAGAAATTCAGAGGTAGTGGTGGGATTGCTCAGTGGTTGAGAGCACATACTGTGCTTATAGAAGACATGTGCTGAAATCCCAGGACCTAACCTCTGTCAGGTAAATCAAATCTGCCTGTAATTCCATCTCCTGGAAATGGTGCCCTTTTCTAGACTCCACTGGCAACTTCATTCATGTGTACACACACACACACCACCCACAAACACCCACACACAATTTTTTAAAATGATAAAATAACTCTTATAAAAGCAAGTCATGAATTCTATTTTTTCCATTTAAAGAAAGATTATGAATACCAACTTTAAACAAGGTATCTGTGGAGTAATTAAAGAATAGCAATAGAGAGATCCTTAGTAGGTGATGGAATGTTTTCTAATACTTGCTTTTATCTCATGAAAATAATTAGAAAACACTTCTTTGGAAAAGGCCACCTAGGAATGTGGATGCAGCTTAGCTCAGTGGCCAAATGCTTGTCTAGCATGAAGGAGGCCCTGGGATTGACCCCTTGCACAGGGGAAGTAAAGAGTCTGAAAGTGACCCCCAAAGCCAGGTTCACAACTTAAAGTCAAGTTTGGAATCCTAAGTGCTTGCATTTGAAAGGGAGGAACTATTCTCTTTCTTTAAAACAGTTTCTTAAGCCTTTTGGAAATATGCAGTTTTCCACTCTATGGGAAGCCAATAAATCTCCATTCATTCCCTTTACACTCAGCAGCTCCCAGTAAAAAGGAAAGATGCCAGAACCATCCAGGCATCATGCTAGCTGTGGCTTTTCTGCATGCTCCATTGAGAGGCCTAATAGTTAAGCCAATGTGTTGTGTTGTATGCAGCTGAATGTTCAACCACTAGCTGAGGCAGCGTGTGCAACAGTTGGGACAGTCGTTGTCAGGGAAATAGTCACAATGAGAAAACAAGACTCTATACATGCTTTCAAGCTGTTCCAATGTCCTTTTTTATGCTTGTGAGACACACATTTTGTTTTCTTATTTCTTATAAGAAAGTGTATATGGAATGGAGCAGATTTTTTTTATGAGTTTGTTCTCTGTCTGACCTGAAAAAGCTAAAACTTTGTGGGCAGTATATCCAACTTAGAATATCATCACAATAACAACTGCTTGCCGATGCACATATATGAACTTCATATCAGTGTGGAAATTCATAGTTAGGTTTACTATAGAATACTCATTTCATAATCTTATGAAAATTAGAAGATGAGTTTCTAATCAGTCAAACAAGGAACTGAGGCTCAGTGTTGAATTATATAGATCTGAAAGGATGCATGGGTCCTCTACTACCCAGCTTTGTAAGTACAAAAATAAAAGGACCTGTCCCATCAGGACTTCGGGATAATGATCCATGTATTGGACATTGGTACACATCTCCACAAAGGCCCTAAAATAAGTGATAAGTCCTGCTCTCCAAAGGTTAGTTCATTTACTCTTAGAAGCAGTCAGAAGCTTAGACTGCTCTGGAGTTGTAATGATACTGAATGACATAAACAACATAACAAATACTCGGTTATTTATGCATATTATGTATATATATTTTTGCCATAATTAAGATTTTTTTAAAGAAAACACCTCAAAATCTTTATGAATTTGCTTTAAAGAATGGAGAAGGTAGGGTCATTCCAACATTTATGTAATAATTAAAATATTTATGAATCTAACTTGACTAATAAAAAGCTGAAAAGCAAGGCTAAATAAGACTGCCTTTGTTGCAATTAATATAATTATCAGATGTACCCAGAACTCATAGTATTTTCTAATGTATTGAGCCTACTTTTAAGCCTGTCTTTATCTGTGAGCTAATAATATCTCCAAGTAGTGTTTCTGCCACAGCTGTAGAAACAGTAACAAATTCAGTCCAATGTGAAATCAATAAAAGCTGCTTTCAGTTTGGTGAACTACCAGGGCCAGGTCTCTTTGTGCTCAAAATGCGACTGAACACTGATTTTCTCCTGGAGATGAATATTTCTGTTTATACTGTCCACACCAGAAACAGTCTGTCAATAATCAATTGATCGAAAGCTAAATGATAAACATGACAAATGGCCCTGCTCTTGTGCATGGATACAGAAAAAAATTATGGCTTTTCTTTGTAGAAAGTACATTTATTGAAGTTATTTAACCAATGACATTTATTTTAGAACATGTATTTTAGTACTTGAGAATCTTTTTCATGGGCTAAAAATATTTACCCTTTTATAGGTCACTGGTGGGTCCTGAACCACGCAGGTAGTTTTAGAATTGACAGTGCCTTTCCATTGCCTTGTCTAATTATGCAAACTTGGCATGAATGGGGCATGTGAATAAAGGAAATGATTCAAAACACAAAAGATTTCAAATTTCCTCATTATTGAGAAATACAGTTTTTAAAATTAAAATCAAACACAGTTGGAACATTATCTCGGTTGATAGTGAATAAGAATATTTCATTCTGATAAACCAATGACAGATCAGACATTCACAGAAATGAATAGAAAACACAACCACTACCAATGGGAATTTTTTCAGGATTAAAATGCCTGCTAACCCCACTTGATAATCATACTCAACCAAATCCTTTTTCATTGTTTTACTATTGTGTCATTTTCTGGCAGGGTGGATTGTGCCTCGCTGAATTTATCAGGTCTTGATTTGCTGATTTCTAACACAGGGAAACATTAGAATGTAATTTATATATTTCCTCTGAAGAACAAACAAAATACTGTATGTAAAGCAATTGGAAGAGAATGGGCACCTAGAAAGGGCTCGGTGGAGTCAAGTTAATTCCATTAATTATTTCAACCCTGCTTGCTTTACAAAAGCATAAAAGTCATGTGGATTGCCTTGTAATCTTTCTTTCATGGTCGCTTATTGGATGAACCTAATTATGTTATAACTTCCTTGAGAGCAAAACACATGTCTTACTCCACTTTGATAGAGCTGATGAACGGGTCACTTTTGTGGATCTAACATTAAGAATTTATCAAGGTGTACATGGATTTTGTTCTATTGTAGAGAGCAATATAGAAGATAAAAATGCTCATTTATTCTGTTGCTTGCTCTACTGTATTATATAAAAATGTTTAATCCTCTGTGGAATAGACCTTGTCAAACCAGGTTCTTCTGGGTCTTGTATCTAAAATGTTTTGAGAAGAAACTCTGTATCCCTGCTGCCAAGGAAATTCATTACTAAATTTATTTAAACTAACATGTTCTTGAATTGGATATGTCAGCACATGCCTTTCTTCCCAAAACTGGGGCAGCAGAGGTTTGGACCCACTAAATGTGGACTATAATATGTAGGCCGTGCCTCAAAATCAGAAGAAAACTACCATGTAATTATGACTGAAGAAGTTCTAGGTCCACAAAGGTGGGAAATATGCTGCATACATGCTCCCCTTTTGCTCCCCTTTAAAGGAACCAATACAGTGTTTACTACTCAAAGCAATGAATAGCAGATCGTGAAATTCGGTTTCAAGTATACAACCATTGCTAGAAGCATATCAAAACTTGAGTGGGGTTTTTCAAGACAGGACCTCTCTATGTTCTGGAACTCACTTTGTAGACTAAGATGACTTTGAACTCAAAGATATCTGCCTACCTTTGGCTCCCACGTGTTGGGATTAAAGGTGTGTGGCACCATGCCCTGATTCTAGTGATTTTCAAAAGGATTTGGAGGCACAAAATTTTCATAGACTGTGAGATGAGTTGTCTCCTCAAGTAGTGTAGAGTTCTAAGAATAATTCAGAAATATGAAATAAAACCAAGCCAACTGATCCAGGAGGGGCATCTGTGTAAGGCCATCCCTGGCATTCATGTGCTCCCTGTGCATTCACTTCACATGTGAAAAGCAGGGGGCATTAGAAATTGACAGAGGTTTCGCAGCATATATGTACTCATATAGCAATCCTCTTTTCTAGAAAGTGATCCCTGGGCTCTGTCTTGCCATAACTGCTACTGGTGTCACTCTTGAGTGTGAATGCAAATAGCTGGAGCACAACACTTTAATTTTATGACTTTCAGTTGTCTTGTTATGGGCAAATGAAGGAAAAGGACAAGGAGGTTTTTGTCTAGTTGCTAAGGAATAAAAATAACATGTGCCTTTATTACTTTGCTCAAGCTATTTATACATTTCTGGAGGATGTGAATTGTAGAGAAAAAAATATGCATATATTTTGAACATACCTGAGTTTTCTCAAATGAATTTGCTTACTGAAAACCTTTGCTTTGGTAAGGTAAGCACATTTTGTACCTACATTCTAGGAAAATGGCAGGCTTGGTGCATGCTAAAATCTATTAATGGCTCTTCCTACACCTCCAATTTTGACCTTACACTGCATTGTATATACTATTTCTAGGAATTGTAGTCCATTCTAACCATGCAGGGTAGAAAGAAGGGGCATTTGTTTTCATGGCTATTCCTACCTACTCCACTAATTTGTAATAGAAATGAGCCAGGAGATCTCTTAAAGTCCCCTGCTTTCAGTTAGTTCCTGTTACTCCCAACAGCCTACTATCTCAATCTTCAAGTCAGATGATAGCCTTTTCTAGTGCATACAAACCTTTCACTATAAGACCAGAGGTTAGGCCCTCACATTGCTGGTGAATGACAGTTGGCTAGAAGAGCATTATGAGCATGTGTATGTGTAGTAAGAAGTTTCTGGTTCAGCCTAGCCCTGAGGTCTGGACCTGCAGTCCCAAATGAACACACAAAGGCTTATATTAATCACAAACAGTTTGGCCTATGGCTCAAGCATATTACTTGATAACTCATACTCTTAAACTTACCTATGATTCCTATCTTGTATAGCCACATAGCTTGGTACCTTGTCTCAGAGCAGCTTTGTCATTTTCTTTCAACTGTGTCTGCTGGCATCTTTGCTCTGCTCTTCTGCTTCCCAGAATTCTCCTGGTCTACTAGCCCCACCTCTACTTCCTATCTGCCTTCTGGCCAATCAGCATTTTATTAAACCAATAGGAGTGGCAAATATTTACAATATACTAGAGCAGAATCTCATTTCTCCTTTTTTTCTTCTTACGGGGGTCCTGAGGCTGGATCATCTTAGCCAGCAGCCTTGAAGCTGATATGACTCCAACCAGGTTGTTCTCATACACTGAAAAACTCAAAAGAACAAAAAACTTCCCTGGTTACACACCTGGTCCTGTCAAACTCTTATTTAGAAGATATTGGCAATTGGAAATATTGCCTGAACTAAAAGAATTGTGACTATAAATAGCTTGATTTGACACTACTTGGTATCTCTGAAATGTTTAGATTATTCATTTATTATGTAATATATAAAAGTTTAAAATCAAATAGAAAGCAGAGCAAGTGGTGAAAATGTTGTTAATATGTGATATTGTGTTGTTTCCAACTTCTCCAGTCCCACATATCTTTTTGTGAACCAAGCATTACCATTTGTTTTCCTGCCAGTGTGATTCATAATGAGCCAGCATTCTGAGTTAATAAAGCCGTTTTGTAGACTCTCATGCCGTTGATGCTGTGATAATTTGGCAATCAGTTACAGTAGGAAAAATATCTTATACAGTAGCCCCAGTGGTCCCTTTTACACAGTACAAAGCTTTCCTTCTACTCTGTGACTGTTCTTTGGGGTTTAGGTTTCATAAAGCCTTTGCTTGCTTGAATAAAAGAAAAAGGAAAGAAAGAAAATTACCATATTCTAAGAGAGATAGAATTAAGGAAAAATGAAGGCTGACTGTTTATTAATAATCTCTCTCACATAGAGAGCTATATACTGCTCATCAGCTAATATCTTACACAGCCACTTGTATCATCACTCTTCACAAGATCTCAAGGGTGTGACTCAAAACTGAGCTGTAAGTAGCCATGAAGGGTGTGTAAAGAACCAGGAGATTTCTATGTGAAAGTATTTGAACATCAGAATCCTCAGACTCTCACTTCTTCCTTTCATGCCATGTTAGGACCAATAAGAGATACCTGAGGGAAGAAGGTGAAGGAGAGATAAGGTGTGTAGTTGTTCCTGTTTGACCATGAGCTTCACTGTAGAATGATTTCTTTGAAATTTAAATAAAATCTTCCAAGCCGGGTTGTCCACCTTGATTTGTTACAATTATGTTTAAATTTATTAACATAAAAGCTGCCCTGTTGTTCCTTTCATTGTACTTTTTAAATTTTGTATTTATTCCTTGGTAACTTATTGCATAAATACACTGTATTAGATAATCTCCTAACACTGGTCCCCCCTCCATCATTCCTTCTCTTCTCCTTCTTCTTCCTCCTCCTCCCACCTCACCCTTTTCCTTTTTCTCATCATCCTTATTCCCTCAGGCTCATCCTTCACTCTTTCTCCTCTTCCTTCTTTATTTAACCTACTAAGTTCAATCAGAGATACCCACTTGTATATAGATGGAAGGCACCATCTATCTGCTGGAGAGTGGGCAACCTGTCAAGGACAATGGCCCTGAAGGAAACTGACTCCTTCCCTTAGTGGCCATTAACTGTCGTAGTACTTTAGTTAGGAGCATAGTATAAGCTGGCTTCTAAATATTTATCTGCATATCTATAGCTTGGTATAAAATTATTCCTCATCAAAGAAGAGGCTTTATGCAACATGTAACAGTTAACTACAGAAACATAACTGGCCAAGATGCAGAGAATAAGTGATTGTGGAGTGTTCAGGCTTGGATAGAATATGGACGACACATAGCTTCCTCAGTCAAGACTCAGAGAACATTATAGAAGAGGAGAAGGAAAGATTTCCAGCATTAGATGTCTGGGATTACTGTTGCAAAATAATATCTTCTGGACATGGCAGGATCATTCATTCATGAACTCACAACAGCTGGGTTTGCAGGCACAGACCCACACAAGAACAAGCCAGTCTCTGCTCCACATGGAGACAGAGAGGTCATCATTGGATTTTATTATAATAAATTTTTATTTTTGAAATCATAATTACATTATTCCTCCTTTCCCCTTTTTGCGTCCAGTGCCTTTCATTATACCCACCCCCTACCAACTTTTATCTGTCTCAAATCCATAGCCTTATTTTCTTTGATTATTCTTACATATATAAACATATGATATATTTCTAATATGTAAATACATCCTTATCAGTGTATATAACATCACTTGTGATGAGGTGATCTTAAGGCTAGCAACTTAGTATGGGCAACCAATACAGTTTTGTCTTACAGTCTCAAGATGATGGAAGCTTCTAGGCAACAAATAAATCAACAGAGCTTCACAATGCATTACCAGTTTCATTGGTCACCTATAATGACCAATTAGAAGAGAAAAGGTTCTGGATTAAAAGTGACATAGCCACAATTCTGACTGTGCATGTTTTTCTTTATTGGGGCACATATCAGGTCATTTTGTGAATATGAAGCTATTTTTTTTATTTCATTAAAAAACATTTTGAATTTGGGATCATACTTCTGTGTCATGACCTTGACTCAAATATAGCTTTTAAACTTTTTTTCACTTTTAAGTTATTTTATTTAAAAATAAACACAGAAACTGTGAACATTCACCTGTGCAAATTATAAGAGCAAGACATTCATGCAAACAGCAGCTCAGATAAGAAATACTTAGCTAAGCACCCTTCCATTGCTAAACTAAAGGCCCCCCATACCAAACCCTGCTGTTCATTCAAAACCACCACTGTTAATAATGCCCTACCAACATCTCCTTTTTCTTTACCACTCACTCTGGCAAATTATGAGACATTTTGGAATTTATCTGATGGTCTTTCTCAGGACCCATATGTCAGAATGACCAAAGCTGTGTAACTTGAACAATACAATTGTTTTGTTTTGTTTTGTTTTTCTCTTCTAGAAGCTGCTAGAAAACTCAGAATCAGAGTATCAGCAAACTATGTGTAATCCATGAAGGATTTCATCTTGGCTAGCAGGAGGCCATCTTCTCATTACTATATTATGTAGCAGTTGTTGGGGTCCAGGAAAGAGAGAAAGCTCTCCACCTCTATTCTAGGGTTAGGGTTAGGGTTAGGTGCATGGCTTGACAATCTCAGCTGACCAGGAAGTTTCACTCTCAGTATGTAGATCTTCCCTAGAAGCTCTAGCTTCAGAAGCTATTCCATTGGGGAGTAGAATTTTCTTACAGAAATTTGGAAGAATCATGACACTCAGTTCTTTAAGTCTCAATATAAATAATATCTGCCACAATCTTTTACTTTGCATGTAAAGTATGTTTTGCCAAAATTGGGTCATTTGTTTTAAAGCTATGATTTTGACTTTAAAAATGTAAAGTATTCAAATGGTCAAAACCAGTATTCTCTTTCTATTCTTAAGCTCCTCTTGAATTATGTATTTATTCTCTGGCTGCTCCTCCACCCCTAGGCTTTCTTATCCAGTTGTGTTTTAGAAAGCTGGACACACTGGAATCCAAACATTTGAAGTGATGGAATTTTATATCCATATGGGAAACTCCCCACTACACACAAGCAGTCTCTCCCCATCACTAGAGATGGCAGCAGTTGGATAGGGAAGCTCAGTCTCTAAAATCAATCCTGGGTCTAATCCCTTTGACATTTGAATAGTCTTGATGGGTTACCATTTAAAAGCTGTATGAAAAGCACAGAGTTGTGCTAATAGACATTCCAGACATGTGGAAATCTCTTCAAAGCTGGGCTTGGTGCCTTGGGAACCATAAGGGCAGAAAATTCTCCTTCAGGAACTTTTCTATGGCAAGTTCATTTGCAAGTTTTAAGTCTTTTGTCTGATATAATGGCTCCAGTTTGTGGCAGAGTAATCTGAAATGTATCGTTCCCAAAAATGATTCTGTAACTGGCTTCTCATTTCTATGGATACTGTTTTACTAACAGGAAAATGCTGGGATGTAAACTTGAGCATGTCAAGTGTATTGGGACTGCATGTGTTGGTCTGGTCTATTGCTCTCAACTGCCCAAGGTGCACACCCAACTACTTGTGGTTGACGTTCTGTAGAACCTAAGGCATTACAAACCTTTTTACAGGACTGAAGAGTGGATAGCTTGGATGTGTTTAATATTCATGTTTTCTCTAATACAGGAAGTCAAGATTTTCATTTTCTCCATCGCAGGAAGTTGGCACTCACAGTGTTTCCTTTCATTCTAGAACACTCTGCTGCTATGTTTTGCTTAGCTGGATCTGATGTGTCTCTCATACCTCAGCCTAATTGTCATCTTTTTAGGGAGCATCCTCTTTCATTTGATCAACCCAGGCCTTTCTATCATCTCCCCTGGTTTTTATTGTACTTATCACTCCTAATTATAATTGCATTGTTTAATGATTCTCTCTTTCCCTTGACCATAAATTGCCTGGGAAGGCATGTGTATGTTTTGTTTATTTCAGTGCTCACTAGCAAACATATGTCTAGAACACCACTTATGCTTAATAAAGGCCAGTGAAATATATTGAGATGAAAATGAGTTTCAGAGAGGTTAAGCAACTTGTCTTAAGTCAAGGAACTAGCGAGTGTCAACAGTAAGAAACTGAAGACCATCTAAAGCAGAGATTCTCAACATGTGGTTCATGACCACTTGGGGGTCATATATTAGATATCTTGCATATCAGATATTTACATTATAATTAAGAACAGTAGTAAATTTACAGTTACAAAGTAGCAAAAGAAATATTTATGGGGTCACCACAAAATTAGGAACTATATTAAAGGGTTGTAGCATTGGGAAGGTTAAGAATGAGTACCCTAAAATTTCACATGTTTTCAGTACAATTGATTTTGCCAAACTGTGTTCCTTGAATGATAGTGTCCTAAGGAATGTAAATAGGAGTTCCAAGAACAATCGGTATATATATTCATATACATTGTAGAATTATGAAATTGTTTAAAGAGAATTGTGTATTCTTTCTGCAGTATATCCCAGACTTTAGCATGCAAATGTACCTAGTGGTTCCCCAGGAATCTAGAGTGTCACAGAGTACCTCCTGCAGGTGTTTGTCTACAATTTGTTTGTTTGGAAGAAACTAGTATCTTAAGGGACAGTGGTACTCACCAGAAGCCATAATCTCTGTATGATGCCTTGTAGTTATAGGAAGATAGTAAATACAGATTTCTCTTAAAGTAATCTTTTAAGCTTCCAAGGTTAGAAGCTGGGGGAGATAGCTAATGTGATAAGCTGCTTCCATACAAGCATATGAACCCATGTAAAACAGCCATATCAGCAAGCATATACTTGTCATTGCAATACTAGGGAAGGAACAGCAAGCACATTCCTGGGGCTCATTGGCCAGCCAATCTAGCCTAATGATGAGCTCCAGGTCAATGAGAGACCCTGTTTCAAAGAAGATAGATAACACCTGAAGGATAACACGTTCCCTATACACATTCCCTGTCCTTCAAATACACATGGTGAACTCTGCATCCACTCACGTATTCATGTACAAACTAATGAAAACAGGATTACAAAGTAGACATAAAAAACATTCAAATGGGCTATAATTTAGATTGTTTTAAATGAAATATGGAAGGGTTGTATCTTAAGGAATACCAGACTAGAAAGCATAAACTCAAGAAAATTAAATGTCTAATATCTTAGATGTAAGCATTTATACACTGTAGTATGCTATTTAAAATGAGTGAGAAATTTCCTACATATTGACTTTCCCTAATGAAGAAGTCTGAAATTAATAAATAACCAATCCTATCACATGTTAGTCTTGCTAAATTGAAACACTATAGTCTCCATTTAAATTTAACTTCTGGTCCATCTTTCACAACACAGAAAAATGAACCATAACCCTATCTGTAGCTTTAAATAGAGTGTATTCTCTCTCCCAAAGCCCACTCACTTATTTCTCTAAGTTTCCCTGTTTCCCTGAGATTCAAGGAAGTGAAACCCCAAGCCATACATAGTAACTTTTATTTTGTTTTATATTTGGAACAAGAAAAAAGGTTTTCTTTTTCAGTTTTTTGGTACTTATGACCAATCCTATTATTAAGAGGGGGTCACCTTTCAGAAAACAACAGCAGACAGGTAAGTTCTATTTGAGAATTAAGTGGACTCCCTTCCTCTTTCCTCATTGATCATCACAACCTATTACCAAGCACAACTTTTAAGAACAGTTACTAAATCAAAGGATCATCAGTGAAGATGTCTATATAAGTTGGATGTGCCTGTAGTACCATCCATACATATACTATTGTCCTGTTACAGATTCTAGGTTATAATCAGAGAGGTCAAAGAGTAGATTTGTCCAGACCTGCTTTGGAAAAATAGTAACCTTTTTTTAATCCAATGAACTCACCAAGTAAATGTTGTCCCCTGCTCCTGCTACCTTTTCTCAGTTGAAGATGTTTTTCTTCCAAGTATAAAGGTTTGTGTGAGATGAATGTATGTTTGAGAAACTTAGAAAATAAGATCCTTCTGAAAAGAAAACTTGAGAATTGTAGTGATGGAGAAGTAAAGGATATTTCAGTTTTACATTACATAGACATTTCTATCATACAACATTTTTGCTGGGTTGTGTGCCTTTCACTGGGGATTTGGACTGTTACTATAATCAGCCTTCCAGCAGAATGGTTGATTATGCTAACCACAGGCTCAATGGCTGGTGTTCCCAACAACAGCATCACAGGGAAGCTTCGGCTATTTCATTCATTCCAGCAGGCTGTTACTTCCCAGCAAGGCACTTGTCTCTGGAGTATTTTTCTGAATATATAATAAGACAAAACAAAGCTATTTTGAAGGTTTCAGTAGACACAGCCTACATAGAAGAAGCCCTCTGGAGAGTTAGAAGAAGGTTGAGATGAAGGTGCAGTCCCTCCAACTCCTCAGGAAGTGGATGCCCATATCAGTGCCCTCCTCCTTGAGTCTTTTAGATGCTTGGAACTTCCAGGGGGTTCTGCAATTGAGTATCTACTACTTTCTGCTTTCATGTATAAGTGCAATTGCACTGAGTGCTCAAAAAGAAAAGCCTTTCTTGCAAGACAAAACCCATTTGCCCTAGTGTGGTAATTATTCCAGCTTAAAATAAAGACTGTCCCTTATCTCCAATGTGAATATAATAAAGCAGAAACTAAATGACCCAAGGATAACATAGCATCAAATAGGATTTGGTGGGCATATATCTCAGTGCCCATGATCTGATTCAGTATAGCTCCTAGTGAACCCTTAGTTTTCTCCTCTATTACATGGATTGGTTTTTATAAAGAATTTTATTTTACAGGGACTACAGAGATTATATGATGAAACACTCTCACTATGCATGAAAAGGTTATTTATCCAAATGGAATTTTACATTCAGTTTCTGACTTGTGTGAATAACTTGTCATATTCTTGCTATTTTGCTGAGATAGTAAAACATTCTATTGTTTTTAAGCTTACATAAGCTGACCTCATTCACTATGGGAGCATTTTAGGTATTAAAGAATATGAGGGTAAGCACCATAGAAAGAATAATTCAATCTGGATGTGAGAAACTCTTATTTTTTTAAGCTTCATTAACTGATAATTATTTGAGTGCAAAACAATGCCCTTACTGTTTGATAAATGAATATTAGCCTTGTGTCATGCTGATAAAACTCATAACAGAACTAAATTCCTCTGAATTTGAGAGACTTTGTTATTTTGATGCTAATGGATTATATTCATTTTAGATAGATAGCTATCTTGAATGACTCAGCAGGACTACTTAAATTAGATTTGTCCATCCATGCTTTACTTATTAGTATGTCCTGAATATCTTGATACAAGTTTTGTATTACAATGTGTGCTTCATATAATTTATCTTTCATAACCTGAAGCTTCCTATGATAGAAAATTCAATTGATTACAAAAATTATGATTATAACTGAGTTTGAAAGTGTAACATTGTGTCCCTATGTTTTTTCTCATTAAATGCATTCTCAGAATCAGCAATTTAGAATAACTTATTATAATCTCTTTACAATGTATGCTATTTTAAAGTCTATTAAATATTATTCTCTGGTAAATATTAGATAATTATAATGGAGAGTTGTATTAAATTTGGTAGGCTAAAGCTATAATAAATGACATACAAATTTCAGTGGCTTGACATGATAAGAGTTATTTATTTTTTGCTCAAATTGAACAATTCAAATGCATGCATGTTGATGTAGGCCAAGTGGGAATGTTGAAGAGGTAAAGGCTTCTATCCATCAATCATTCAATAACCCAAATTCCTTCTGTATTGTGGCTCTACTTCTGTCTAGATTTAAGAAGTCTTCTTTCTGTAGATGGCTGCAAGACTGGTATAATGCTCCCTTAACTGTCCCATCTTGGAAATACTAACCCTCATTTCCACACAGGTTTCTTTGACTGAGTCATTAACAAGTGTCTCAAAGGAGTAAGAGCAACCACAAAAAGAGAAGATCCGTATTGCTGTGATATAGGTCTTGAATGTTAATCCTTATGAGTTAAAAACTTGGCCCCCAGTTTAGTGCTATAGGTTTTGTGAAGATATCCTTAAGCTGTTAAAGACATTCCCTGTTCTTAATAGCAATTGTGAGATCCTGTTCTCTCTCTCTCTCTCTCTCTCTCTCTCTCTCTCTCTCTCTCTCTCTTTCTCTCTCTCTATCTCTGTCTCTCTTTGTCTCTCTCTCTGTCTCTGTCTCTGTTTCTCTGTCTGTCTGTCTGTCTCTCTGTCTCTTTGTCTCTGTCTCTCTGTCTGTCTCTTTCTCTGTGTCTGTCTGTCTCTCTGTCTCTGTCTCTCTCTCTCATTCTATGCTCCTAGATCATGATGTGAGGGATCTTGCTTGATCATGCACTTTTGTCATCATTTTAGATCTCACCACAGTACCAAAACAATGGATCCAATAGAACATGAACTGGAACCATGAAGCCAGCAAGATAAAATGACCTTTTTACTTCCCAAGTTAGTTACTTCAGATATTTCTCAGAAGGCTAACTAATGTGGATTATAACAAGCATGAACTGTACAGTTTGCAACATGCAAACACTAAATTAAAGTCAGTTCAAGATAGATTTGAGGAATACTTAGTATAAAATCTTACTCTGAGTTTAACTGTACTATTAGCGAAGAGGCAGAAAAAACAAGAATTCATATGATCTAATAATATATGATAAGCTGTGATCATATGTTCAGAAATTCTTAATTCTGATTAAAGAAGGGAAATCTAACAGTTTTGAAGAATTGGAAAGCAATCTAAAGCTGATGGCACTGACATTGAACTAAGAACTCAGCTAACACAATTTTAGAATGGATATCATTTTCTTGATGCAGTATCTTGAGAAAAGAAATCTGAGATTCATTTTTTATGTCTCAAGTGGCCATCAGTGCAGTTATCTATTTTGTGACATGCAGGTGAAGTTCAAGCTAGATAATGAAAGGGAAAGCATTTTGAGAGTAACTGTTCAAATATTAAGTTAAAGCCAGTAAAGTCATTTTGTTCTGGCTGTTGCATTGTTTCTCCTGTCTTAGAGCTCAGACCCAGAACACTAGGCATGATGGGTGAGCACTCTGTCACTGAGCTATGCTCACACTTTTTGTTTTTAATCTTACACCTACAGATTAGAATTATTGTAACTTGGGGCTGAAGAGATTGCTAAGAGTTTAAGAGTACTAGCTACTCTTGCAGAAGAACAGGCACAGTTCACACACCTGCTTGGCAGCACACAACTGTCTATAAATCCAGTTCCACGGGACCTGATGCCCTCTTCTGGTTCCCAAAGGATGTACATGTTTTACCCCCTCTCTCCCTTTCTCACTCACTCACAGAGAGAGAGAGAGAGAGAGAGAGAGAGAGAGAGAGAGAGAGAGAGAGAGAGAGAGAGAGAGAGAAAGGAGAGATAAACTAAAAATAAATTATTTTAAAATAAGTGATCTCTATTTACAACCTATTTTTTCATGCATCCTTACAAACACAGATACAGACACACACATATATACACATTGTTCAGGGGTATAGGTGTCCATTTTTATGCTTCAGATAGAAGCTGAAGTAAACACTTACATATTTGGCTTCCCTGCTATGAATACATCTTGTATTTTTGTCAATTGTTGTTGAAAATATCCTTAAAGAGCAGAGTCTAAGCAGCCACTGTGTGTAGAAGCCTTGTCCTCCCTAACACATAGTATTAAGAGCTTCAGGCAAAAGTAGGTCTGTGAAGTGCTGTTAAGCTTTAAAAGAATATCTGTATAAAGAGAAATTTAGTTGTTACCATAAATGTTTCAATTCCCAAACATCTGTCCAGTTAATTTTACCACTTACATGAGAAGTTATTTAAATCACATCTACACATAAACATTCAATGAAAATTTAACACACTTAATAAAAAACAAGAATGCAGGATCTTTTCAATATTTTGTGTCTATTCTTTAACTTTACCGATGATGATAATTAAATATCCAATAGGCTGTTGCCAATGCTGTTACATCATTCTTCTCTCATAATTCCAGTTTCTTCTTACAGGGTGTTGGACACAGAGTCAAATTCAGAAGTAGGCATGTCTCACTAATCTCAAGGCTACTTTGGCTAATCCTGAAAAGCCTCTATCAGTATAGATAGATATTTCAGAGCACAGCCTACTTGTTGGTTAATCACAGCCAGACCATGCTTTGGACTCTGGACAGAAATCACTGTAACTGGGAGGAGAGAAAGCTGTCTTAATTCTTTAACTTCAAGCTTGACTGTCTACATGACTGGATCAGAAAGAAACAAAAGTTTTGTTGACAACTTGTCTAAGACAACATTCCAGGAGTCATAATGACAATTGTGTGACTCATGTTATTGCCTTAGAGTTTGGAAAATACAAAGGCATGCATTTTGTCATATTTTTGATTGACAAGCTATGCATCAAAATTCTAACAAATTATGGTTTCTCCAATTATGTTGAAGAAAGTAGTAAAGCACCGAAGATAAAATTAGACTGTCTTAGTAATGATCATTGTTAGATGCACGTGAATATCCATTATGACCAGGGCCCATCTGTCCACTCCTCACATCTCCCTCTATGGTTTTTTTTCAGGCTGTAAATGTGATTGCTGAGTCAAGTTCAAATGTGGAGCAGTGTCTAATCTCTCCTGTTCCTTCTGCTATTACAAACACAGTTCTGGAGCTCTCTTTTGGGCAGTTACCCAGATTCTCGATCGTTTCCACATTCTTCATCTACTTTAGGAATGCTCTGTCTCTTGAGCGACCTAAGAGCTACTAACTCTTTACAACCCAGGCCAAAACTTAGGTTATCTGGAAAGCCTTTAATGTGCATCAAGAAGAAGCAAGGTTGTTTTTATTTGTGATCAAATGGCATCATCTATGAAGACTGCCCCCAGTTGTAGCACATAGGATAAGCACATTGTGATAGAACAGAGTAATAAATGATGGTTGAGAGTTGAGAATAATATCGAAAATGTGTTAAATAATATATCTAATTAAACTTTGCACAGGCAGTCTCAGCACAGTGGATGGGGTGCTTTTTCCTGAATCAAAGACTGAGTTTACAAATGGTTTTCTTTTCTCACCTGAATTAATTCCCATGTTCTCCTGTTTTGATCTTGTACTTTGACATTCTCATCACTGAAATGAGATTATGGTCCTCCTCACGGAGAAGAAAAGATGGAAAGAAACTGCATGTCAATATTATGCTTTGTAGGATTTATGAACTGCGAGGAGGGTAAGGGATACCATCTCTTACAGGCATGAGGATCTAACTTCTTGTGTTCACATTTGTAGCTCCGCCTCCTAGATGGGATGCCAGTTTAGGTAATTGCTCTTTTATTCCTCATGCCTCTGTTTCCTTCTCTGTTACTTTTTCACAGTGTCCTGTCCAAGGAATCCAAGAGATTATGCACACAGCACAGGTCACACAGTCCATAAATGATATTAATCACTCAATAAATACTAGTTTCTGTTGTTCATAATAGCATCTAGGCTAATTAAAATTTTCTATTGTTCATGCTGACATTTCCATGGAGGAAATATCACCTTTGATCACAGAAAAAAAAAGTGTCCTTAAAGAGAACTCCCAAGATGTCTTCCTTTCCTCTTAGTGAAATGGAGAGGAAAGAAAATGTGTGTGTGTACCATATGTTTGTTTTGTGTGCTTCTATAGAGGTGAGCTTTTGGTACTACACCCTGTATCTGGGGCTTGCATGGTGATTAGCACAGCTCTCAACAGATAGAAGCCTTTATTGCCCTGCTTTGGAAAGCATGCAAACAGACATGCAGACATTATTGACTCATACTTCTAGGTGTGGTCCCTACCACTCATGCCACTAGCTCATGAGCTCATATACATTCTTGATCAAGCAAAAACTGCACATGTATTTGTGGGAGTATTTACATGAAATCTGATTTCTGCTTCCTAGGGAATACTCTATGTTGCTTTTAAGAAGGAATAAAGATGCCATAAAGCTCCTAGTTGGAGGATTAACAAATACAATTCTTTTCAATTCCCTCTGGGGGGGGGATGTACAATCAAGTTATTGCCATTTTTGTAACCCAGTCAAGCCTCATTGGTTTGTAGGGCAGTCTCAGAAGAGGATTAGATTTGAATCTCAGATGCAACATGGCAACATATTACAGAAACTGGAGCCAAGAAAGAAAGGTGTGTATGTGTATGCCTATGCCTCTGTGTGTGTGGGTATGCCTGTGCATCTTTGTATGCATGTGTATGTGCATGTGTGTTTGTATGCATGCCTCTGTGTGTATGTATGTGTGTGTGCATGTGCCTGTGTGTGTATATGCCTTTGTGTGTGTATGTCTTTATGTTTATATGCAAGAGAGTAGAAGAATGAGCCACAGAGACAGTGAGAGGAGAATTTAAAACTCTTAGAAAGAACCAAAAACATTCAGGCATGGGGAGCCACTTAGAATTCCAGTTCTCAGATATCTGAGGCAGAAGGATTACTGAGTTTTGTGAGCCAAAGGGTCACACTAAATTTAATGTACAAACTTTCTGAGAGAAAGATATGTATTAATATGAAAAAATATTGATGACTAAAGTTACTTCTTAGTTTCAGACAATTTTAAGTGGCCTATGTTGTTACTGGAATTTATGTCAGAACATAAATGTCTGTAGGCTCAGCATCAGGCCAGGCTTTTTCTTTTGTTGCTTTTCTTTAATTTATTCTCCAAGGAATCAATCCAGAGTCTCTGCTTGGTTTTCTGTTGAACCAACTCCAGCTTGGCTTCATTCCTCACCCAGTGACCTTTGCCATAGTATACAGCTTAAGACATGGGCAATCCAGTGGCCTTTCTCGGCTCTAATGTCAGTCACTCTCCTAAGGACTCCGCCTTCACCTTTTGTAGCTTTCTCTCCTGGTTCTGTTTTGTTTCCTTGCCTCTTTCTCAGGGTCTCTTGTTTGCTGGCCCATCCTCTGTCTTGTAGATTCCTTTCCTTTGTTTCCTGTTCTATGGTGAACCCGCACCTCTAATGTTTTCACAGCGCTTGAGGATGACCCACAGCCCTCTGAAGACCTTTGCCTCTTTGCAGCTTCTTAGACCTATTTCCCTGCTCCCCAAATTCACCACAGACTCTGCCTTCCTTTGCACTTTCTTTTTCCCTGTAGCTATATTATTGCTCTCTCTGGTAGTTGCATGGCTCCTCTGTTGCTACCTGTGACCTGTTATTTCATCGTTGAAGGCTTCCCTGACCTGCGTATGTATGTGGTCTGTACAATGTACCCACTTGCTGTAGTGCTTTCCCAAGCAATCATGTCAAGCAGGGCCCCAAATAACAAGTGGTGCATTTTGAAGGGTTTTACTGCAGAGAGGAAGGACCTTTGCAGAAATTATAGGAGGGGCAGAGAATCAACATGCCTACATTCCTCCCTTAAAGCCCATCCCCTACTTTCAAGATTTGTTCTCACATTTCCTTAATAAATTTACACACACACACACACACACACACACACACACACACACACGCACGCACGCACGCACGCACGCACGCACGCACGCAACTATCAGGCAGACAAAGCAACCTGTGTCCTCAACCTGCTTGTAAGTGAACACTAAGAAATGGGTCTACTAAGAAGTGTATGGCTGAAGTGAAGCTATCTCTAAGTCTGCAAAGACTGAAGACAGAGATGGAGCAGGAGGATTGATCATCATTATCTTTCCTTACCTTCTGACCTCTTTCAGTTGCCTCTCATTAGCCAAACCTAGTAGATTTCCATGACACAGGTGGGATCTGTTCTGGGTGTCATCTTCTTATCACACAGACTGGAGCAGGAAGGGTAGATAGTGAACTTAAGGGGAGGTGAGGGTGGGGGGTTGGAGGATGGGAGGTGGTGGTAATATGAGGCAAACCAGCAAGAAATTTTTACCAAGTTTTATTTTACTTGCCACTTGGAAATGTGACTTCAACTGTGCCACCAGGACTTATAGCATTAAATATGATTATTCCCACCTGAAAAAAAATGAACCACATACCATCTACCCTGGCATTGGCTGACATCAATCACAAACTAGTATATCTTCTCCATATAGCAGAAGGAATGTCCAGCATTCTGATAATGAATGGGTGTGCAGAAGCATTTAGCAGAACAGTGACCTGACATGTGAGAACACTCTACTGTACTGGGCTGTGAAGTGTCACATTCAGTGCCAGGCTCTGTCAGAGATACTAGGAGATAAGTATTGGAAAGAGGACCTCTTTTCTGAACACACTTCAGATCATTGTGCCTCCTATCCAGAAATGTTTATAAATGTATAGCATAGATGATGTGCTGGACTCAGTGGAGAGAAGCTCTGTTTTAAAACTCTAAAGCCAAAGCTCCTGCACTTAAGTGAACTGGTTCAGAGAATTCAAGTTGGATTTCCTGCTTCTACTTCACAGCTCATACCCTCCTGTAATGTAACTCCAGTTCTAACGCCCTCTTCTGGCCTTCTTGGACATTGCAAATATTTGGTGCACAGACCTGCATGTTGGCAAAACAACTATCCACATAAAATAAATATAAAGAAACATAAAAATTTCAGAACCTCTAAAACCACATGCAGCACTTGGTTCATTTCTCCATGTATATGCTTACACTCTGAATCATGACAGAGGTCAGTTTTGCCTAAAATTGTCACCTAGATTTGGGGGTGTGGTCTGTAATGTGAGGAACTCATCTTCAGTGGGACAGTGATGGCTTAATAATAGAAACAGGGCATATTTCATGCTTTTGATTTTTATCCTTTATGTGTGTAAAAGAAATCTCTTACTATGACTTACATGATTTTCTCTGTCAAGGAGTTAACTTGTACTCATCACTGATTTTCACTAAAATCTAGGCCAGGGTCTGTGTGTTTACTGTCTCTGCATATAAAAGGCATTCACACTGTACATGTGAACAAGGTTTCTTGTATCTTATTGATGTTTTGTGAGGCTTCATCAAAGAGCCTACCACAAACAACCCACAGATCTGAGTGCCTTTGCTGCCTGTATTAATTCTACCTTTTAAACCCCAATTTTATGCCTCCTTTTTCTCTACTTTGCTACAGTTGATGGATAGAATACTGAAGAGGAATTGCTCATTCAAGCGCTTCCTCTGCAATAATTATTTTGAATCTCTAAATCCTAACCTATACCTGTTGGGGGTCCCAGATGGGCTAGGCAACCTGTGTGGATAATTGGAAGACTCCTCTGGGCACTGCCTTTTCCATCACAGCTTATAATGTCTTTGTGAAAATGAACAAACTTTGTGGACAAGGGGAAGCAAAGATGATTATTATGACCAGGAGCATGTGGAAACCTTGATTCTTTTGCTGTGTGTACATCACACTTGTCTGCCTTAGTTAATGAAGGAAGAGTAAAGATGTGCTACTTATCATTTTAATACAGTTTTGAGTTCCTCGAGAGAGGGTTCTCATTTGTCTCAAGGTGACTCTGTGTGTGTGCATGTGCGTGTGTGCATGCGTGTGTGCGTGTGTGTGTGTGTGTGTGTGTGTGTGTGTGTGTGTGTGTGTGTGTGGTGTACTTAAGTTGTCCAAATGATAAATAGTGCCCTAGGTAAGTTATGGGGCTATATATGTAAGAAAAAGTAATATTGCTATGGAAAGTTTTCAGATAAAGTAGAATTCAATTTTGTTTTGAAAGGCTGTGATGAATGTTAACTACTGTTTGGCCAAAAGTCTTTTCAGACACATCTTAATCTTTTTAGTGGTGTCTGTGTGATTTTTAACATAAAATATACTATAATGCAGACAAATCCTGGTTTTAACTTTTCAAATAACCATTTGTTTCATTATTTCTTTTCCCACCCCGTTGAAATAAAGACAGGATTAAATGTGCAAGATGGCAATGCGGATTCAATTTTGTAGGATTTTTTGTTACTATAGTTCTGCGATTGAAAAAAAATTATTTTCTTAGCTATCTCACAATAAACAATTGTGTGTTCCATTCAAACAACAATAATGGAAATATACCCTGCATGTAATATGTCTAAACACCCACAAATAAACAGTGATTGAGATTAATGCACTTTCAACTTATGCTTATTCTCCTGTGCTTATGTGAGCATGAAGATTTAATTTTCCCTGTCACATGAATCAGATACCTCCTGCGATCTGGGGGATTTGTTTTGGGGTTCTCCCTAGTGCCCTCATTCCCCACGTGTCTGTTTTGACAGAAAATCAACCCTGTTAAATGTGTTGGTATCATACTGAAGAACAATAGTTAGTAAGCAAAATTAACATGTGTCAGTTTGATTCTGCACTCAGTGCAAGTACGGCTGCTGTGTCGCTGTCTTTTTAAATTTAATTTTAGTGTATGTATTTAAAATATACAATGCAATGATTTGATATAGATACACACATGATGATAGTCAGCATATTTAACCCTCTCTACAGTTGTCTTTCAGGATAAGGGCACTCATTCTTTCAGCAAATTTTAAATATGGAATCCAGTGTCACTAACTATAGTTACCTCACCACTGATTTATGCTTTCTGTCATAGTATGTGGTAACCTCTTCTATCTTTGAGTCTGTGTACTCAACAATTTTTTAATTGAACATGGAAGATACATCACATAGTATTTTTTCTTTATTTTGCTCATTTCAATTAGCACCATACTTTTCAGATTTATGTATCTTGTCACAAGTCACAGGACCTTGTTTTAGTCCAAACCATCTTCTATTTTACATGTATATCATTACTTGTTTATAGAGTCATTTGTTTGAGCACATCTAGATGCCCTCTATTTGTTGGCTACTGAGGATAATGCTGCAGTAACTGTGAGGTCTTAGAAGTTGCTACACTGTGCTGGTCCATTAAAGCATACTGGATGCTTCTATCTAAGACATCATGCTACAGGGCAGCTCCGACATGGTTACTCCTTTCTGGGCAACATCTTATTATACTTATAGACACCAGATCTATTAAGATTAGGAATATTCAGAGTGGTATGGCCATAGACAGGCATCAGATTTGCATTGTGCTTATTTGGGGTTTTGTCTTTCCTCAGTCTTATGCTACCGATGATCAGGTCCTGCATTTTTCAGCCTTTTCAATTGCTTTTACTCCTTCTCTTTTTTTGGTTGTTAATTCTATCAATATTTCAATAAAAGACTCAATTTCCTCTAAGCTATTTCAGTGATTCTGCCTTCCCATCTGTGGTCTTCCTAAATTCAAGATTCTCATACAATGTAACCAGATTGTAAGCTATGGAGAAGCTCTCAGAGACAGTACCTAATGAGCTTTCAGCAAGTCCTCTCCTAGTTTCTCAAACTGATCAATAATATTTTTGTTAACAACTTGATCTCCTCACGTAACCCAATTATTTTTAACACGTCCTGTTTTGTTTTGAGACATTTTCCCCCTCCAGTGCATGCTTTTGTGACCAAACATAGTCTTTACCTTTTGTGACATGCTGAGTGAATGGTCAGTCTGGTAGAGCAAATTTGAAGGGCTTGCTCTCTGTTTCTAGTCGTCTGCTTAGCTGGATTATACATCAAAGTAACTTGAACTAATGAGGCAGATGTGTTTGATTACTTTTGTGTCACTTGGGAGAAGGACTTAGATTATTTGCAATGTCCATTCATTTGACCAGCAGTGTTGACAGGTGGTAGACATGCAGCCCGAGGAGCAGGGTTAACTCCCTAAGCTTCCTAGTGCCATTGAGCCTGGGCTTTCACAGCCAAACATGTCTGACTTCAATATCTGAGTCAATTAATTCAAAACATTTGTATTTGTGATTCCTCCACTCTGTATATAGTTTTTGTGTCTCTTGAAAGATATATTCACTTATAATTATGCCTCAGTTAAGTATTTTGTCTTCATTTTATTCTTTTAAACAATCTATAGAGGGTTACCAGTTTAATAAACATGGAAAATTACTTCCTGGGATGAGTGAAACAGGCCTGTATCCATTCCTTATGGTTTGATCTAGCAAGCATTTACTATTGTCCCTTCTTTTTTTTTTTTTAGAGGCTTTACATATCTTGACCCAAGAATTTTTTCTGGGACATTGCAAAGAAAAACTGCAATGTCCAAGCTTTTCCAAGTTCTCAGTGTTGCTCAGGGCATTGACCTTCAGCACTTGCTTCATCAGTTAATCTCCTTAACAATGTTCTTAGTTCAAAAATAAGAGGCAGGTGTTGTCTAGTCAGGAAGAGTTGAGAGAAAAGAGAACTATTATTTTTCTAAAAGTAAGAGAATCTTTTCTTCTCACCCATTTTTAACCTAAAAACCTTAAAAGTTTATTTAGAACATAGTGTTTAGTGCACAGCAGTTTGTATCATATTTGCTCACTTGGAACAGGAATACACATTAATACTGAGGTATCAGAATACAGGGAGAAACTAGTGAGGAAAGTAGTTGACTATACTGATATAGACCGTAGGGTCTTCAAGATAACCCTTGAGAATATAAAGGCTGAAAGGAAGGGTCTTCTAGTTCTAATAGTCATCCCCAGGTAGCTTCAATCCCTTGCTTATTTTACTTAAAGAGACAGGAAACAGTTCTCTGCAGATCATTCATTATTTATCTGCATACATTCCATGGTAGGTACTCTGCCAGTATTTGTTATATGATGAAAAAGCCAGGGTTAGGTATTATTAAGTACAGTAGATTAATCTGAAATTATCCTAAGGCTTATGATGGGTGTCAAGGCTCAAGTTCAATTCCAATGAGAAGAGTGATTGATGTTTGAGAGGACCAGGGGCAGGTGGCTATCTATATTTGTATCAGAGAAAGAAGTTGAAATGTGACCTGGGAGATAGTGACAGGAAAAGGGACTTAAATCAGTTGCACTACAATAAGGCCCTATTGCCATATTACTCATATTACTTGTTAATTTTGCCTGAATAGCTAATTAAATGAGGTCTATTTAATTGAATAAAGTTTTCAGTTCACTTATTGGGGGAAAAAAGGAGAACCAGAGCAGATCCATATTGTCCCTTCAATAAAGCATGCAGAGCCTGGGTGTCTTGGACCAGAACGGTATTCTCTCCTTCTTGCTAACATTAACTGGTAATAGAACGATCACATTCTCAGGCCTTAGACCATTCATAACCACCATGTTGTAATTTTACTTTTACAGTGACAAATGGGAAATCATAAACATTTAATTTGGAGGGAAATTTAACATATTATTTCCTAAGTCCACTTGGCAAGTGAGGGAGGCGATTAATATGAGCTCATTATGCCACAGCAGTGTTTCATCACAACTATAGTCATTGGCTTGTTAAAAATCACAGGTGACAAGTTAGGTTGAAAAAATTTTGTATGTCTGCTCCTCCTGTCAAAGTGAAATGTGCTGCTCAATGTATACACCTGTCTGGATGCCAGGCCCTCCACACTGAGACACTGGGATATTTATACATTTGCTTTTCAATGTAGAAAGTCTATTTTAATGCATCTAGATTTTCTTAGGCTTTGTTGCTGCAGCCAGGAAACAAGGTGAAGGATGGAACTTCTTATCCTGGCTGGGGCTCATGGTCCAGAACTGTGCATTAGTGCACTTTCCCAGTGGGTAGGGATGGAGTGTTAGCCAGATGGCAGAGTTAAGCCAAGTGTCCTGCAGAGGTGCACCATCACAAAGGGTAATACTACCTTATCGATCGTTTCCATGCTGTCTCCCACCGTTGTGTTAAGCCTGTGGAGAGTACAACCTTTACAAAATGAGATCTGCAGATATGACTTACTTTCTAACTTGAACGAGAACTTGAGGAAAATAAAAAGGATAAAAGTGTGTTTTGTAGGGATAGTGTGGGCTTGGTATTTTATAGCATAAATGATAAAAATAAAATAAAATCAAGTATCTCAACAGGGAGAAAAAGTCACATTGAGACTTGTACATATGCATATAAAATGTGTCCCATTCTTGAATTTTAAGCAGAAATATTTTAACTTGTTTTATTGGATGTTCCCACTTTTTCTTGTTCCTTATAGAATGAACACTTGCTAGCTCACCTTTTTTAGAAAACAGATGTTCATTTCATTTCAGACCTCATGGACACAGAACATTATTTATTTCCAAATGCAGTTTAATGAAGGAGATTTCAGACATTTAAACTGAGGCCAATACATTGCGTTCTTCAGAAATATCGATGATTTCAAAGCTGTTACACTTTGTGATTCTGTTCCTTTTAATAAGACATTCCATTATCAAGGAGTTTAAGAAATAATAATAAAGAAGCATTTGCTGAGAGCTGCATGGCAATGTTTTTTAATTGGCACTGCCCCCATCCTTCCAAGGATAATGGGAAAAAGCTCAGACTTGACTGCTTGCATGATTTTTGATTTTACCTTTGTTTGCTACAATGCAGAATTAAGGGAAAAAATGGCCATGAGGTACCTTTTAAAAAGGCTTTCCTTTTCATTGTACATACTAATGGGATGAGAGAGAAGTAAAGGACAGATTTATTTTTAAAGTTTAATCAAGTCTAATAATTATTGCATTGTGGTTACCACTTTGAGCAGTACATTTTCAGTAAGTAAATTATCAGCTGCATTCCTTTTTATTTCAGTTTTTCTGAGGAGGATTAGCAGTGACTGGGATTTATATGCTATAGGCAGGCATCTTTTCCTCTCAATAAATAAGGCTCACTGATGCACAGGCTTCCTGAGGCCCCCGTGAACTTCTGATTTTATACTTCAAACTCTTTCTATTGATGGCATTTGAGAAGCGATAAAAGCAAAACTGTTCACCTATTTATCCTGACTTTCCTTGACATCAGTGTTTTAATGATACTACAAGCAAACACATATTTTGTTATCACTGCTGATTCTTTAGTATGATTGTCTTCCTTTCCCCATCCTCCTTCTTTCTTTATTTTTATTTTGTGATAAGCTAACACAGGTGTACATTTTCTTTTTTAATTGTTTACAAATCACTACAACGTAATGATGTTTATATTTGTATAATCCAGTGTAGTTGTTCAGTATGTCTGTATTATTCAGTGACTGAATGGAATTATTAGCATATCTATAACCTTAAACATTTATTTCTCTGCTGTTAGACAGTTGAAAGTCTTCTATTTTGCAATTGAAAAACTTTTATTTTGTTCCACTCTTTTTTTTTTTCTTTCTAAGAACAGCTCACTGGAGGGGGGGCGGGGGAGGGTATGGTGTGAAAATGTGTTGTGGGTGTTTTATTGTTCACATATCTTACAATTAGGTCAGCAAGCCTAACAGACACACTACTGTAGGAAGTCCAAACTATCTAAATATACTTGTCTCAACATGTAGGATAGAATATTGTGGTGTAAAGCAAGTCCTCTGTAAATGTGCTACTTGCATGGAACTATATTAATGGGCTTTTAAATGTCCACCTCATTTTTGCCTGTGATAAAAGACCTGTTTAGTTGTTTATTATACAACTTCACATATAACTGTGTATTGTCAGAAGTCAGTGGCCCCCTGTGGTCTCTACATCAGCTCCTGCTTCCTGTTTGGGTTTCTGTCTTGACATCCTTCAGTGGTGAAAACTGAAATGAAATGATAAGCCAAATAAATACTTTTCTCCCCAACTTACTCTTTGGTTATGGTGTTTCATCACAACAATAGAAACCCTAAATTAGGCTCTCTCTCTCTCTATATATATATATATATATATATATAATATATATATATATATTAAACACAAACACATACACACACACGTTTTAAGACACTATATGTATTTTTGTTTTGTTCTTTGTTTATAATACATCTCAGCCACAATTTCCACTCTTCCCATGTACCCCCACTTCACCTCCTCTCTTTTTCAGATCTATTCTTCCTCCATTTTTTTCTTTTTAGAAAAGTGCAGACCTCCCAGAAATATCCACTAAGTTCATCGTGACAAGATTCAGTAAGACTAGTCACAAACCCTCAAATCAAGACTGAGTGAAGCAACCCAAAAGGAGGACAAGGGCCTCAGGAGAAGATAAAAGAGACAAAGACACCCAAGCTTCCACTGTTATGAATCCCCCAAACACACAACACCAAGCTAAACAGCCATAACACATATGCAGAGGACCTAGCAGAGACCCATGCAGACACCGTGGTTGCTACTTCAGTCTCTGTGAGACTCTATGAGTCCTGGTATCCTTGACCATTCTCTTATGGGGAGGGACCCCATAGAGATCTTCAGTTTGGGCTCTCTCTCTCTGCCTAATGTTTTTGTGTTTCTGTGTTTTGTGTTTCTGTGATTCTCTGCATCTGCGCCCATCAGTTGCCAGACAAAGCCTCTTTGATGATGATTGGGCTAGGCAATCTATGATTCTATAAAGATATCATTAGGAATTATTTCATTGATTTTTTTCTAGCATAGGTTTCTAGGCCACCTGGCCTCCGGTTCCTGATCATCAGGCAGTGTTGAGCATGGCTCCCTCTTGTGGCGTGGGCCTCAAATTAGACCTATAATTGGTTGGCCACTCCACAGATTCTAAACCACTATTGCTCCAGGCCATCTTGCAGACAGGATAAATGATGATAGACTTTGCATCTGTGCAAGTGACCCAGTCCCACCTCTGGAAGGGTGATTACAGATTCTGTAATTTTGTCTGATTACAGAAGATGGCCAGGAGTCCTCCCTAGGGTCACCCTTGTAGAGTCTGTAGAGTTTCTACTGTATTAGCTTTACACAATGATCCCCAAATAACCTAATTCAAGTAGTCTCTTCCAGTTCCCTTTCCCCTGTATTAATCCCCCTTCATTTTTTAAACCCATGGAGTAAATATGAAGCTCTTCCTTAATATATATTTGTGATATCACAGCCCATTGTCTCTCCTACATATCAGAAATTATTTTTGATCCTTCTGAATAACTTTTTTTTTCCTAAAGCACCCTTCCATTTATGTTGTGCTTTACTTTGGAACTTCTGACAATATTTCAGTCACTTCCCCTACAGAATGGCTATGAGGGATCCTTTTTAAAACATAAGTTAGAAAATTTTCTAATGTAAGCTTCTAAGTGTTTATGTAGCTTATTATTTTTAAAACTAGAGATCTTCTAATATTGACTCTACAAGCTCTAATTTGGCATTTGCCTTTTAGATTCTACCCTTAAAAATTCTCAGATAAATATGTTCATTTTTCTAAGATTGGGTCTGTTTACATAGCCCAGGCTATCCTAGGATGCTCCATCTTCCTATATCAGATTCCAGAGTATAAGAATTGTAGTCATGTGCCCAGCAGGCATGACCTAACACCTTGGCAGTTTGGACAGGTGTATGAGTAAAGGAAATTTATACACATGTACCAGTTTTCCCTGTGTGCAACATTTTACATATCTTTGCCCCTGATTCCATTCTTCCTTTTCTATGTTAAAAAGCTACTTCCAAGACAGAAAAATAATAATTACTTCATGCTATTTTGATTTTCAAATTTCTTTGAGAGCTCAAAGAGCATGCATTTGCCAGTAATGAGAATATATTTTAAATATTCCAGGTGATCTTAAAGCAGTAAGATCCCATCTGAACTCTAAAAGAACACTGAACAAATGTATCTCTGCCTCCACAGTCGCTCCTATTGCTGAACTATTCAGTGGTGTCCTCCCTACCAACTCAAGCACAGAGAACTAGCATTAGTTCTAGAGGTTGGGGTAGGTTTCACATAAGGATGCATTATGTCATTTCTCACTGTCCCTCATATATACGCACAGTATTAGAACTGCTGGTCCAGTTCTAATTTGGCAAACAGGCTGTTGAAATGATGTATTGAATTTCATATAACTTTATACCGGTTCTGAATTTAAACTACTTGTTTGAAATATAATTTTAAACCCACCTCCCCTTTATTTTCTGGTAGACAAGACTTGGTAGTGAAACAAATATTTATGTAGACGTTTCTCTCTTAGCAACATATTGTATTTGTGTAGCAAATACCTTAGCAACATGGTATTGGTCGTGTTTTTATGTTTGTTTGTTTGTTTGTTTGTTTGGTTTGGTTTTTGTCAACCAAATGATAGGTGTGATATTCTCCTTGAATTTGATGATTTATGTGGCCACATAGTTAGGCAATGTTCATAACTCAATAAATATTTATGTAATGAATTTGTTGTATTTGGGTTTCTTATTTATGAACACATATTTGTTTTTCCTTTTCCTAAGATATTCTTTATTTTTTCCTCTTCTGAAAAAAAAAAAAAAACAAAAATGAAATAGATCAACAGGATTATGTTAAGGATGTTTTTCTGCCTCCCTTCTGTTCTCTTGTTCTGTAACATGTATTTTATATGTAAATGGCTCACATCCAGGCAAACTAACTTGCAAAATCAGCAATACAAACCTCCTGAACCATAAAGGAAAAAATGACCACTTACAGATGTTTAAAGCACATTTCAGATATGAATTTCAGAAATTGAAATATACTAATATAATTAATTTGCTACACTGGCATAGCTAATTAATTGTTAGCTATGCATTTATCTTTATAAACTAAAGTGATTTTGTAATTTACCTTTTGACTCACTGAGCAGGATGGCACTCATATTTTTTTTCTTTGCCCAGAAGCACACACATTTGTTTGAAATTTTAATATTCAAAGATATGTTATTTTTAGATCCAATTTGACCATTCAATATATTTACACAAAGTTCACTCAGAATAAAAGATTACTTGGTGCTACTAAATTATATTAATTTCTGTTGTTAAAATTTTCTTGAAGAGATCAAAACCCGAATTTTTAGCTCAGAACATATTTCAATGAGGAAGCAGAGAGGAGAGCATGCAATGGGAAGCTAGGTTCATGTTGTTGTCACTCACAGTGGGCAATCTCCTGTCCCTGCTGGTGGTCCTCCTGTTGGAGAAATGAGGTACATGTGTTTCCTATAGCTGACACTTGCTAGATACAGCCACAAGCATTTACTTAGTGCCATATGCTGTGGCTCAAATACTGTGTATGAAACACTGAAAACATCATCTATAAGTTGTGCATAAACTTAGAGATGGTAATAAATTTTGCTTTATTTATTGTTTTGTTTGCAAAGGCAGAGAATTGATGTGTTGGAGCCTTTAAAGTACCCTAGTTCTTGCCCTGAGTTTACAGTAGCCCAAGTGTATGCTGAGATTTAGGTATATATTCCTTTTGACCACACTCCAGATTCTCACAACCAACCAATCTAGAAAAATCAAGTCTGGCCTCCTTATGTGTTTATTTTATAGCTCTGACATAAATTAGAATCTGTTTTACAGTTCTTAAGCAAACTTTTAATAATTTTGGATTCGGATAAGCCCAGTTCATTTTGAAGTAGTAGAGGGTACAATTAAAATTTCAACCTTTATTTCCTACTAAATAACATACAACGTTCAACCTTTTCCTAATCTTGAATTCCTAAGTTATACAAAAGGAAAAGCTATTTTTTTTCTTAAGAGTTGAGAGCATCAAATGATGTACATATGAAAGGAAACTTGTTTTTATACTATTTAAGAATATACATTAACACTAAAAAATGTTATTTGTGTATATTTGTAACTATACTAATATTGCATGCATACATACTGTTAAATAAAATTATTTTCCTTTTTGAAAATTTTATATATAAATAGCTTTTATATTTTCCTTCCCACTTTCCATAGGGTTTTCTTCTTCCCCATTTGGACTGAAACAACCTAATTTGGAGATCACTATTTGAAATTATTTGTGAACTGGATTGTTTACTCAGGGCCATGACCAAGAGTTTAGCATAGTCGCTGCATTACTCAATTCCTTTGAAATAACTAACTGCATGTGGAGATTTCTAGCACTTTAAACAGAGTTTAAAGCACATCTTATAATAGTGAGTGGATGTTACAGCAAGATAAAGGTATGTCAGTCCTTCTGAGTTTGTACACAAGTTGAATATTTTAAGAGTCTGGAGTTGAAGAAATGGTCTGCCCTTAAGAGCATGTATTTGTCTTGCAGAGGACTTAAGTTCAGTGCTGTGCTCAGTACTATCTTGAATGGTTGACAACCACCTTTAACTGCAGCCCTTTATGCTTTATGCTTTAAGATGCTTTATACTTTTTTTATGCTTCAGACCTCTGTGGGCACCAATATGAACATATATATAACCCCCTCCACATGAACAATAACGAAAATGTATATTTTAAAACATGTGTGTAACTCTGCCAAAATAATAATTGATATATGTACAGTGCCTTATATTCTGAAAAACTTTATCAGTCCTTTAACTCTTGATTCTACAAACCACCTCAGAGCTAAGTATTTGTTTTCTAGAGATAGGTCAATATCTTCTCTATCTTAAGAAGCAGTAATGTCTCTGTCACTCACAGAATAGTCACTTTTATGGGCATCTTATGGCTAATGACTCCTTGAGGCTCATTGACATTGAAACAGTTTGATGTAAGAATCATATACTGAACTCACATTTGTTGACTTCTTCTAAGGTCACAAATTGAGTAAGGCAATTTATTTTCTTCTACTGATTCCTTATTTCTGTTACTCCTTCTGCATTGATGGTTTGTTTGTTTGTTTGTGGTATGTAGCTATTTGTGTTTATTTTATTATTGTTGTTGTTGATTTGGCAATTTGAATGGCCTATAGGGTGCTGAATAGATGATGAGTAAATCTAGGTGAATTTACAAAGGTGTTCAGAAATAGATTGGCATTCGGCTACAACCTTTTAGTAGAGGATTCACTCTCCTCAGTGTGATAGGGACCATCATCCATTCTGAGGGCACAGCTAGAAAAAAAGGGTGAAGAAAAGTGAAACTGACCTGTATTCTCAAGCAAGGGAGTTCATCTCTTCCAGTACTTAGGCATCAGAGCCTTGGAGTTTCCAGGACTTAGGTCTCTGGGATGTATATCAAAACTCCATTCCCATCTTCACATAGTTGTTTAGACTTCATAGTTACACCACTGGCCTTCCCATCTGTCCAGCCTTCACTCAGTAGTTGGTGAGACTTCTTGGTCATCATAATCATTTGAATTAATTCCTGTAATAAATATCTACCTGTCTTCTATCTTCTATTGGTTCTGTTTGCCTAGAGATCTCTAATAATAACTTTCATTAAGTGTTACACTGCAAAGCTTAGGAGAAAGGGCAAATAAATATGTGCTCTAATTTTGCTCATTATAACATATCTCTATTAAAACACTCGATGCAGGGATTTTACATAGCATAAGTTATATCACACACTAATATACAATACAGTGATTATTACTTTGAATAAAAATCCCTGAAACTATACTCACAACTTTTCTGTTGTGAAAAGTTTATATTCACTAGATTCTCCCAATCATCTATGACCCACAAAGGACCACAGCCTTAGTTTTGGAGATCTCCTACAAGGTTCCCATCAATTCTGTTTAGTATTTAAATGGAGTGTCTTGGAGAAGCATGCAGACAGAAGAGTAAAGTAGATGATTATTCCATCTCTGGAAGATTGTTTGTTTGCTACAATTTCCTAGGAAAATAATGTTTTTCAGATAAACCACAGTCCTCCCTCTTTCATGGCCCTTAGAAACCTGCTGTGTGTCTTTGACAAGGTGGGAGACAAAGCCTCTCTTGCTACAGATTCAATGGTTTTGTTATCCCAGCATCTATGCTCTCCCTACGTGCTATTCCCACTGAAGCCACGTAACCTCCTCTGGATATCCAACAATTCCTTTGGTTGTGGCAGGGGTATTTTTCCAGCAGCACATTGATGATGTCTGGCCTTTCTTTACTTTCTGTTGTAAGGCATTTATAATTTGGGGTAAGAAGATAAAACATAATAGGGCGACATTCAGCAAATGTCCCAGAGTGTGGCTTTTATGATTACAAGTTCAAGCAATGCCTTTAAAGATTTACTTTTTTCCCCCTGAACTTCACTTTGAGGGTCCCTTTGAAGAGGAATCTCTACCTAATTTAATAATACTCAAATATTTCAACCAAGGGAGAAAATAAAATAAAACAATAAAAGACAGTGTCAGCCAGATCTGAGGTGAACATATACAGCCTGGCTTATGCTGCTTTTAAAGGGCTCATTTAGACCTTCAGCACAACGACTTAAATTGAACTTGGGGGAGAAAAATTGGGAAGCGGGTAAAAGGATGGCTTTAAAAATAATGTATTCAAAAGTGCCTACTCTTCCCCAGTCTCCCCTTGGATGATGCTTCTAAGGCAAAGGAAAAAGCAGTTGTAGGGAACAAATGAAACCGTGAAAATGGGTCGGTATTAAAGCATGCCTAGAGGATTTTAGGAGCTTTCCCTTTGGGAACCCAAAAATGGAACCAGCCCCTGGGATAGTTGAGAATTGGTTTCCCTTGTCAATCCCTACAGAAAGCGTGGGTCTTCAGCAACCCATGAGCTGAATGTGGGGCACAGCGCAAGTGAATCCATCACAGCTGTGAAAAAGAATCATGAAACCCAAATTGAGGAAGCACCCTGGCTAGATAGAGGCCGAATTACTACAGAATTCAAGAGAATGTGAGGAGAAAGTCCATTTTCCAAAATTGAAACCAACACTGGGATTATAAAACTGCAAAGCTGGACGGACCTGTGTGACAAAGGCATGGATTTTGGGAGAATGAGTAACACCTTTTTTTAGAGCATTGAATCAGGTCTGAAGCTTTTCAGGAGAAGCCAACACATGCATTCTGCGATCAAATCCCAGCTGTGGTAGCGGTTAGGGTTAGGGTTAGGGTCACCTGAATAAGGTCTTCAAAGATGAGTTGTCATTACGTTAATTTTTCAGTGCCGGATGCATAGGCTGGTGCAGTTGCTGCTTTGTCTGGGAGCAGTCCTGAGGGAATCGCTGTGATGCTTTTAGGCCTCTATTCTGGTGTCGTAAGTGTACTACTCCAGCATACGTCTTCTAGGACCAGTGAGAACCAACCGTTAACAATTTATAGGCTTCCTGCTTTAACAGAATGGATTATAATGAGTGGCATGCCCTTCTGTAGGTGCTGGTCAAGGGGGTGGTCTACTATAGTCTATGGGACTAACCCCCAAAAGGTTGCTTCCTTTGACTTCCAGGACAGTGACGAAAAGAACCGCAGTTTCTGCAGTCAGAGATAGTAATGCCAAGTGTATTGTAAGATATTAGCTAGTGTTTTTATTAGACATTTGGCTGCCTTGTATCTTGGATTCCTACACACAGGAGAAAAAAGCAAAACAGACAAACAAAATCAATCTCTGTACATCAACCAAGCTACTGGGGTGTGAGGATCACAGAAAGTGTTTGATCTTGTTTGCTCTAAGCCTAAAGGTCAAGGCAGGTACATGTCTATTCTATTAAGGGATTCCTTCTTTGGTCCTTCATCGTAAGTCCCTCCATCCTCTCTCCTTCTCTTTCCAGCAGTTATAAGTTGAATTGAGCTCAGCAGCAGCAGATTTCTCATCTGTCTGCTCTCCTGGGAACCCAGTTGTTTTGAATTCACCACCATCTCCACCCTCCATCCCATTACAAAGTACTGTTCTAATTTTCCTTCAGCAGGTGAGATGCATCCTGTGGTGAATGAACTGCCCCAAGCCATAAGCTGTGAGGCTATTTCACCTTTCTCCCATGGCAGGGGCTGTTGTGTTTTGTTACAGCAGCATGAGGAGTTGTTATTAGGGTGTTATGGAAACCAGGTGTTAGGCCTGATTAGTCACTAATCTTCCATCTCTGGCAGCTTGGCTTCAATCTTCGATTCATCGGAATTGTTCTAGCACGTTAATTTATGCATCCCAGCTCTAAGAACCTTGTCAAATCAACATGGTGGTCTCTGCTGGGTCCCTAAAGCACTATAGCCCAGATCACAAACCTGCTATATGACACATAATTCAGGATAATTGGCAGGCAGTGCTCAAACAGCCCTGTGATTAAATGGGTATAGAGAGGGAAATAGCCTCTCACCTATTAGCAGGTAGACCAGGCTGGGGTTGGTCTGCAGCAGGGCTGGAACTGTAGAGGGCTGGCTGACTTTTTCAGTTTTATGTGGGTTTTGATGGATGGGCCAACACTCTCTTTTCCTCTTAATATTTTACCTCTCAAAACACCAAATGAGCCACTTAACTTTATATTTCCTTTTTTAGACTCCATTTCAAGCATTCATTAGTAAATCTTAATGACTGCTAAAATTGTAGGAAACCCTTCACTTCGTATAAAAGGGAAAGAGACCATTTATTTTCCCTTCTTTATGCCGCTTTTGCAAACAGCTCACTTTTGACAACGAACTGTTTATGCCACAAAGGAAAGGTTTGACAAGGTTTTTAATTTTTGACAAGGAATTTGACCATTTCTGTATGCCTTGAAACAATTGTTTCTGATGGAAATATTTTAGCACAGCCACAAGGCATCTGAGGCAGTGCAGAAAGCAGAGTTCCCACCCACTCGGCATCTTTTCTTATGTGTGTTTGATTTCAAAAACTGTAGAAATAATAGACAGTTGGAAATTTGGGAGACAGAAACAAAATGTTCAAATGTCTATGGTGTTTCACTATTCAGTGAGACCTTGTTGGCAAATTTCCTTATAATATTTGTCTTTGCTGTGTTTGTCTACTCAGTGCTTGCCTCGTTCGTTTGGGTGGCCAATTAACTGTAAATGATCTAGTGATCAAAAACTGGCCTTAAACTCTGATCTTTCTCCCCCTGCCTCCCAAGTACTGGATTATAATTATATGCCACCACACCTGGCTCTATTTCTTTTCATATTTTCATGTTTTTCTGTTATGCTGTATTCACATTCATACACAAAGAGACTGACATTTAGGAAATGTTTGCTTGAATCTCTCTGTTTCTGCACACCACGAACCCTTAAAAATGAGGGAAACAGAGAAGTTTGAGAGAAAAGTCACAGGATCTTTCTCTCTCTCTCTGTATGTATGTACACACATATACATTAGTATAAATCTATAAAAATGGAACTAAGTGCATAATTTATTGCTTTGAAGTTTGTAGAATTTTAAAAAGTTAATGTTATAATTTGCATATTTCAAAATTAAAAATGTAGTGTTAATATGAATAGTTACATATTATTCCTGTTTTATGTAAATACCAAAGTTTAACTAATGGTAATCTGTTTGAGAACATATGCATTTTTAAAAATGTTTTTCAGTTTTAAAAAACTAGTACTCAGCTAGGAATGATTTCCATGTTTATAATAACAGCATCTGGGCAACTGAGACAGGGGGATTGCCATAAATTCAGGGCCAGTCTAGAGAACATGGTGAATTCCAGATCAGCCTTGGGCTACTTATTAAGAACCCATCTCAACCAGCCAGTCAATCATTCAGGCTGCACTCTACCTTGATATATTACTTTTCTTGAGTGACTTAGTTTGATTGCTCAGTATAAATTATTGGTGTTGGATCGGAGACATAATATTGTGGTGAAAGCCTAAACTAAAAGAAAATAATTGAAACGATTTCAGAAAATTTCATTGTGACATTGTTGACTAATTCACTCTTATCCAAATTCCTCATAGCAGGCTGCCTCTGATGTCTCTTATTTGCATTGTAGAAATCTTTGTTTTTATCCCCTTTTGACTAATTAAACAGTACTTTCTCTATTAAACAATGATCTTGTAGATCATAGAGTCAGACAGTTAGAACATTAAAAAAAAAAACAACCAAACAAACAAAAACAAAAAAACAGAAACAAAAACAAAAACTGTCCTTGGGAAGCACAGCCTCCAACATGCGTATATGTAACAAGAGAGACAAACAAAAATAATATTGCTGCCAATCTAACATACAAATTCCATCTTGAAGATTCTTAACGCATGGTGTGGAGCATGCAAAGAGGGGAAGTCACTTTTTATTTCATTTTGCAGTGCTGGACAATGAGCTTTCAGTGGTACAAATGTGGGGTGAGGATTTTATCCATAAGCTACTTTCTCAGCATTTATTTTTATTTTGAGGCAGGGACTAACTCTGTGACATGTTGAATTACAGGGGGGAGATGGGAGGGGATGGAAGGGGAATACCAACTCACGGTCTTCTTTCCTCCTCTGCCAGCCACCATACTGAGTTGGAGGGAATAGTTCCCACTAAGGATGGGATTGATCCTTAGGCTTGTAGTTTCTCTCTCACCTTTAAAAAGCTCCCCTGTCTCTTGTATATTTGGTTATAGCAGGAAAAATAAGATTGTGAGGCAAGCCATTTCAAAGTTTGTGACTGTTGGAGGCACCATCATATAAACCTTTAGCATTGAGTCAAATTGGAGTCTGTATTTTGCTTGACTATTTTGGGCGGATATATTCCAGGTGCCCAATAAAATGTCCTCTGAAAATTTAGCCTGGATTTTTTTTTTCTTCTTTCTCTTATTATTTTACCCCAGCTTTCTAAGGACATCAGGGAAAGGAGTTACAAGGGAACTATAATACAATTTCTAGGTCAAAAAGCTATAAATATTTTTAAGATACACTTGGTTTTCCTTTTCTGTACATTTTTTATGCTGTCAGCAGCATCAGTTGAGAGGGCTTATTTCTCCAGCTCATGTCATTCTGTAGACATTCGTTGCTTGAGAGTTGCTAATTACTCTGGTGGACAATTGTATTGTTTTGTATTTTATAGAAGCCTAAATATTTATTTTTCATGAACTTACCTCTCAAAATATCTACTGCTTTGTTCTTTGATTTGTTTGCATTATTGTATCATTGCATAAATATGTTTGTATTACTTTTATGTTTGTTGTATAACTGATAAATATTTCCCTTATAAATTGTTGTTTATTTTGCTGTCAAAGCAAGGTAGTGCCTAAGTAAACAGTGCTGTAGTAACTGGTTTATCCTTTGTGTGTGGGGGGGAGGAATTTACATACATGTTCACACCACTTAGGAGAGTAAATACTTAAAATATAAAAATGGGAAGAGAAAATGGGAAATCATAGTATCTAAGTAGGCAAACAAAATCTCCTGACTGCATAAAAAGGTACCACAAAGAAAAATCTAAACAGTTAATATGTGTGTGTGTGTTTATCAATGTGTATGTTTACCTGTGATTCACAAAATTACATATACACATTATTTTGTAAATGGGATTCATTGGTTGGTTGATCAATTTAAAATGGTAGTTCAGATCATTTCCAGAATGCTTTGCTTAGTACCCACCTCCCTTTTCTATGTATTTGAAAAAAATGCTGAATTGCTGTAATGGACTGCACCATGAACATAGAGTAGCCACTAAGCATCCTCCCTCTTCCCTATCTGCCCTTCCAGTCCTCTGTCTTTGAATATAAGTAAGCTATCTGAACAACACTATGTGGGTGGAGTTAGCATTCTCTTCTAAGTGAAGGATGAACACATGAAGGACAGAGTCTACACTTCCTTGAAGGAAGTACCATGACACTAGTTACCTATGCAATTTTAGGTCTCAAAAAGAGCTTCCAGTGGATCTGATAGGCAGTTTGCCAAGGAACATGTATACTATATCAACAAATTAGGTGGACTTCAAAATTTATGAAAAATGTATTTACTCTTCCATGGGAATTTTCATTCTTTCATATAAAAGTTGTATGACCTTGAAGCAAGAACAGGAAAGGCAACCTGCTGCATCCTGGGAGGCTGCTAGATATACTATTAACTGTCACATATGGCTACCAGCAACCTAAGGAGAAATTTATGCTCAATGTTGTTATAGACCTCCATAACTGATATGAGATGATGATATTAATGCATAAATATCTTGTGACTACTGTAAGCATAGCCAAAGTAACTATCACTACTCTACACCTTTCCTTTTATCTTTGTTCAGGCCATGCCCATCCACTCATCCTGGACCCTCTATATGACTTTCAGGGCCACACCACGGTCTCACCACCTTAGTCAGCTTCAGGTTAGTACAAGTAGGTTGATGTTGGTTAAATACACAATAACATTTGTTCCTGCTCTCAAATCTCCATTTTCTGCATCTATGATGCAAGAGAGATCTAGATAGAATAAGAGAATCCTCAGTTGCTTATATCCTATCAGACAACACAAGAAGAGAGAACAATCTTGCAGGTGGCTGGCAGAACACACCTCTAAAAGCCTACTTCAACTGATTTAGAAACTTAAAATGGAATACTGTTTTCTTCTGTTGGCTTTGGCTACATTCCATGTGTTTGAAAAACGCACCCTTTGTTGAGATATAATATAGAAAAGGGGGCTCCTGTTTTCTCAGGAGTGTAGAAATATGAAGAGTCATTCACAAAGTGGTAGAAAGATGATGCTTTGTGTATCTAACAATATGAGAGGTTGAGGAAAGAAGGAAAATTTATTATAGGACATAAATATCTACATGGATGAGAAGAAGGCAGCAAATAAATCAACAGCATGTGTAGGTCTGTTTAGCCTTCTGGGCAAGAGTTTGATATCAGTGATGGAACATATCTGCATTTGAATCTATCGCCCTCACAGCACAGAAACACACAACAAACACTTTCTTCTTAATGGGAAAAGCCGCTGATATAGGAAGGGTTGAGAGGAGCAAATGTGGGAAACAGCTAATATATCTTGTTCACAAAAGGTATCATTTTAGTGCCAGTTCCTGTTTGTTTTAAATCCATTAAAAACCGGTGCTCTGAACCTGTGGTCAGGAAGACAGGCATCATTATACACATTTGTTCTTGACACCTTAGGGTATGTTATCAGGCTGTGCTCCTGGGAAATCACTGTAGGTGTGCAATTCCTGAGACTGTTAAGTGGAAGTGTGACTGGGATTCCCCAGGAAACATAGGCAAAAAGATCACTTTTTAAAAAGTGTTTCAGCTTTCTCTAAGTGGAGGTTGAGAATTCTTTCCTTTGTGCACAGCCTAGCAAATCTCTTTCCAACACTGTATATGAAATAAGAATGGAGCAGGGGCACATTCCCATCAACGTATAGAATCACTTAAGTATTTTCATATAGAAACCGCTTCAGCTAGAGTATGTGTAGTGACCCATAGAAGCAGGTTTGGGTCTGAGGTTCATGCTGCCATTTGAGCCAAGTACTCTTTCATCCTGACGTGGTGTTGAATAAAAGAGCCACTAAAATGCTTCTTAGTTCTATTGTCATCTTTTGACAACAGTGGTGACAATGATCTTGCTGGTGGTGCCAGTGACAATTACTATCACCTCAGTGCTTACTATATTCAAAGTGTTCTTCAAGATGCTTCAACAGTTCTAAGTTGACTTAGAACTTGTGTGATAGGCATGGAGCACGCTGCATCACAGAGACCTGCCATTGTCATAGCAATCATTATTTTTTATTCTTTTGGATGAGTAAACCCAGGTTCTCAAGCTTGAAATACTTTCCCCACCCCAACAGACAAAACTGGATCTCAAGCCAACAAGAGGTCCATCTCATCTCAAGCTCAATTTCTTCCCATGCCGTCTCTGGATAAGACAAACATTTTTTCAAAGGATGCAAAGCTGCTGTTACAGCAGATGGGAAGTCTGGGCTCGATGTTACCTTCATCATTTAGAGGACATAGTCTCTCCTACCACCATTGTCAATCCAGACATAGACTGGCCATGTCATGGGAAAATGACTTCCTGTGTAATGTCTTCAACCATCGAGAACCAGGGATGCGTTAGAAAACATTCCAGTCACCTGTTTCATGCCCATTCAGCTAGTTGTGAATAATGGAAGATACCACAGGAAACAAAATGCCTTCTTGCTTTTCCCAAGTCTGGATTTTCTCACTCTAACATGACCCACTTTAGGCAAATTTCCACTAATGAACACATATGCTAGTTTCTGATTTCGGAAGGTGCGTTAAAGCTCATCTAATGCAAAATTAACCTATCTTTATTACTGGAACTGTAGACTATTAAGGTAGCATGCAGAGTTACAGAATTATACATTTGGAAGAGATTTCCATGGGAGGCACCTGTGATTTTTATGAAAACTGTTTCCCTTCTCCTGAAATTGGGTTTTGAGTAAGGGATTAATGAAAGCAAGAAGAACAGGGTGTTAGGACAGGGGACATTTCTTGAAGGTCACACACTCTAACTTTTGGTCCCTGGACAAACCCAATTTAGCAAGGATCATTATCCTTAGGAGGTACTGACATTTGCAATGCAAGGTACAAAAATAGTCAATGCCTCAAAATGTTAGCTGGGATAAGCACTTACTTTGTACTTTCTCATAAATCCTCACGAAACACCTAAAACATGGATGTTGTCCCCAGTCTTCATTTTATAGAAAGGAACACCAAGCTCAAGGCTTTCATTTTAAATTATACATCTATTAACTAATACATCCAAGTGAAATCTATTGGTTGCTACATAATATACTTAACTCCCGTGACTTACTTCCTAAGGAGCTTAACCCTTCTTGTAGAGAACACAAGCTAGGTCTCGTGGACTTACGATATATGTTTACTAATTCAAGTGACTATAGTATAAGGGTAAACACAAGTAGCAGCTGGTGGAATGTGTGAAGGTGGATAATAGAGAATCCCAGTGGGAAAAAGTACCAGAAGATCATTCTGTAATTGAAGTTCCCATACTTGATTTATTAGCCATGTCCTGTTACTAACGTTTACATTTTCAGGGGGAGACTTTGGAGTCTTATCTCAGGGTAGTGACATATTAAGCCATTATCAACCATTAGTAGCTTAAATGAATGTGTCCAATTAGTACTCAGGTACCTCTAGGAGGCCTGAAGGAACTGAGCTGCTAGACAAGTAAGGCCATAGCTTTAATTGACCACATACTATGTACACACTTTAAATCTGGAGTAAATGTAAATGAGAAAGTAACTTTTTTTTCCTGTAATGGATGCCTTAGTAAACAGTATGATCTTAATTATGATAGTCAGTTTAGGTTTTTATCATGGAAGCTACAGTCCTTAGCAAACTGAATTTAGTTTAAATTTTATTGTATGTCTTCTGAAAAAATTTGGTTAAAAACAGTCTTAAAATTTATTAATAAACTGTATCTGTTCTTAAAACTACCATTTAATAAATGATCCAATATTTAATGCTAAAAATAAGAAAGTTTCCTCTAAGAGAAAAAAGTTAAATTGAGTAAAGAATTTAATTTTGTTTTAGAGTGAATTTAATTTTGTTTTTGGTTTCCATACCCCAATGTGTATACCTGTATTTAGGTACCAATTTTTATTGTGTAAAATATATACCATAAGAGGTTTAAATGTATTTTAAATAAAGTAGCACAGTGAGACCTCATGTAACTATCACTGAAATTCAATCATCTGTAGCATCTGCCACATCTAGACCTGTTTCTACTGCTTGCCTCTGACATCTAGCTTTTATTTATTTCCTAGCTCTACAATAGGATTTGTAGGTATAAAACTGTAAATCCTGACTGTAAAATTTTTATTAATTCATGTAAACTTGTAATCCAATCAACTTTTATGTATATAGAATGTGATACCACATGTCTAGAGAAGCAATTGACTATGAGTTTGCAAATGTCAAGGTTAGCGATACTTTCAATGGGATCCTACCCCAGTGTTGACTGTTGGTTTTAAACTGCTGTAGGAGATATGGCCATAATTAGTGCCATCATCACTAGTGATCTTTGGAAGAGCCAAGCTATGTCAACTAAGAAAGATGAAGGGACCTGGCAGAAACTTATGGCTAGAAAGTGTCCAAATAGAGGCTTAAACTCAAATCTGTCTCGTAAAGGCTATGCCACTTCCAGCTTGGCTTGCTGACACCATAGGAGTGCTGCAGAGATGTCTGATGGTGATAAAGCCCATCTAATCTTCGAGACTTATTCCTGGAACAGAGCCTGGCAGGTAGTATTCATCTCATCAACATTCATTAAAAGAATATGGGTCAGACTTTGAAAGATAAGAAGTTTAATTTTAAGGGCTCAGCACCATCTTCAACTGGCCAGTAAAGAAATTAACATCATGGACCAGAAAAGTAAGTCAGCTCTGTTTCAGCCTTCCATGGAACCTAATTCAGCACTATACATGGAACAAATATGTTTTAACACGAATGTTAAACAACTTCTACCCTATCTTTTTACATCTTTGTAGTATGACTCTAGTGTATAGACTAGAGATTCAAGACCTTATTCTCACATTATCCTTTATAAATGTTTATAAAATGAAATGTACTGGCTTCTTCATTGAGTTGTAAATATAGATAACTATCTGTGCAGTTATTTATCTCTGTATTTGTGTGGATATATATGGGTATATACTAAAGAGGAGAAATGTCAGGGAACAAATAAGAAATTGAAAGGAGCCTGGGGGTGTGGGTGGACAATGACTTGTGATGTAATATTCAGCGATAATTGAAACCCATTTTCACCTCCATCTGACTGCAGCCCTCACTATACACGGACTGCTGCCCTTACTTCTCAGGGGCCAGGCAGGCAAATTTAACAGGTGATGAGACCATAGTAGAGACTTAGAACAAAGCAGAGCCAATGCTTTTCTAAAACGAAGAGCCACTCCTCAGTTTCTGTCAATTACACAACATACAAGCAGCTTTGGTGCATCTAATTTGCAAACAGGAAAGCTTGCATCCGGACACTTCTGAGGTATCCTGCCTCCTAAAATTGCTCATTTGTGTTTTCAAAGAGGACAGGCATGTGGATTCATAGGAATAAATTATTCAGGTCAAAGAAATGCAATGGAAAGAGGGGTTAAACTTGGAGTCCCAGGATACAGCCTCTAGTCTCAATGTGACCCTTTGTCATCTTTTCCTGGTTTTCATGAGTAGTTTGCTGGGGAAATAACTGATAGGCTCCCATGTGGGGCTGAAGTATTTGCTTCCTTTCAAAGAAGACAAACAAAAGATTAAAAACTTGCCACCAAATTTTCCTTGAAATATCCAGAGACTAGCTCTAACCTTAGTTGTGTTCCTTACTTTGCAAGAAAGACCACTCTCAATTTTCAAATCTGTGGAGATGAGACCGCACCCTGTCCCAGCTGTGTGACTGATCTTCCTCCACTGGTCTTGTAGCACACACAGTTGAATTGCTTTTCCCCGAGGGAAGCAATGCCTCCAGGTGTGCTAATAATAAAATTAATAGCTCAGAGAAACTGCTTGCTACAGCAACAGCAGCGCAAAAAAAGGGAGGATCGATTTCAGTGTTTAACTGTCCTAATTCCATAGTGTATACCCCACCCCAGCCCCTGGTGAGCCCAGCTCCATCTCACAGTTAATCAATAGATGCCTGATTTAAAACAAAGAACTAGTTTCAAAATTAGAAGACTTTGTGAATAAAAAAGATGTATAGTAAAAGTGTCAGAGCCCTTCGGTGCTCATCTCAGGAACCAGAGGGGCAGTGACTTGGATGATATGAAAAGGGGTCACATTCTTGTGCCTTGTCAAGCCTGCTGCCTATAGACCTAGCCTAGCCCAGCACTTCTGTTGCTGATGGCATCACATAAATAAGAATTTATCGAGTTGCAATGTGCTTAAAGGACTGTGGACATAAAGATGTGTGAATACCGTGAGTTGCTGGAGAGTAATATGTTTCTGCTCTAATCGGCCTGCTATCTGATGATTTGATTTAGCTCTCCTTGAAGCTGCTTCTCTCATCTCTCTGGGAGGAAGATCAACTTGTGATCAACTTCTTAGCTGCTGCTTTTGTTTCTGTGATCCACTGATCTTTTGAGACCAGTCACTTTTGGAGGCTTGCCTTGTATGTTTCTTATTCTCTCCTAAATCACTGCATATACCTGCATGGGCATAGATTCCTTCTGTTTTCTGGAGTGCAGAAGCTGCTAGAGCTGGCTTTCTGGGTATCTTCTTTCTCTGTGCTTGTTATTCTTTGTCTGTTCTGGGTGAATCTTTAAGCATTGCCCTTTCACTCACTTTGAATATCCCTCGTCATGGGGATAAGCTTTACAGTGTTGAACACCATCTAGTTCAGGGGCCCAGAACCTGTCTTAAGTTTCTAGAAGAACAAAGAAAAAAGGACGAATCCAGAATTGCAGACAGGGCCATTTCTCAAGGACAAATGGTCGTAAATGGATACTTGCAGGGTGAGTCAGAGAAAAAAAAAATGAGTATATGAGTGTGCATGGGCTGTGTTTTGATTAGGTCAAAAGTGACCCTATTCAAATCAGAATGTATTTGGTTTATCTTAAGCCAATATCAAACAAGCCAAGGATATTCTTCGTTATAAAGCCCCACATATTAGTCAACTGATTTTGTCCCTTTATAAAGAGCTAAGGACTTCAGCAAGCAAACCTAGAGGGTTTATACTCTGGGACAAGTTGCTCAAGAAGCTACAATCAAGAATTTAGGCCAGTTTACTAGACAGAAGTAAATAGTTCTTGCATTCTTCTGATGCATTTCTCAATTGCTTAAGTAAATTCTTAAGCTATGATTTAGGCTCCTCTGAATGGGACTGTCATTTTTCTTCTCAGTCACATCTAAGTAACAGCCCTCTCACTACGATGGCTGTGGTGTGTGAATTATATTTGGGTTGAGATTGACATTTCATCTCTTCCTCTTTACAACAGATAGAAAGGGCGTATGCCCCTAGACCACTGAGGGGACTTCAAGAGACTTCTTTACAGGGATGGTTTATACCATCTCTCATTCCCCAACTACTCACCACCTCTGAGGATGATGAGCTGATGGATGGCAAAGGTCATGATGTCCCATAATTCACAAAAGCACAATCCATGTATTTTCTCTCATGTGAATTCTGCAGTGGCAAACATTTATTTAATTATTAACTAAAACTGGCATTGCATGTGTCTAGTTTTTTTCTCATATTCATTTCTACAATGATGCTGTTTGTTCCCAGTGAGGGATCTTTTCAGCTATTTTTTCCCAGCATACAAGATCATCCCTTATTAGTTCAGTGTGGACAAAACCTTCACTTTTTCATTAGTCCTTATTTGGGTCATCATTTCATTTCTCAGTTTTTCCCTTTTCTCCATAAGTGCTTCCCATTCCCTCCTGCCTTTCCTCCTGCTCCCTTGCTCTCTCTTATCACTGTCATCATCATCTCCATTGCCCTTTTTTCCCCTAACCCTAACCTCTTTCTTTTTCTCCACCTATATGAGGAGGCATTTCAAAGGCAATAATAAAAATTTTATAGACTTTCTTTTTTCTAAAGAAGCATTTTATAAGTTCGGAAAAGAGGTAACAGTATGGAAGATAGTGCAGACCTTAAGAACAAGTCTTTTGCTATACGTAGGGTCTTTACCAATTTTTGTGGTGATTAATTGTATATTTAATAAAAATAGTCTGAAATATCAGAGACAGAGCTACTCACAGAGCCAAGCCATGAAGGTCAGGAAGTGGTAACCTATGCCTTTAATCCCAGCACTCTGGACACAGAGATCTGTCTGGATTTTTTAAAAGTTCAAGGCCTAACAGAGCCAGGTGGTGGAGGAACATACCTTTAATCCAAGCACTAGGAAAGTTGAATCAGGAAGTAAGATAGCTGGGCAGAGAGAGAAAAGATAGAAGTTCAGTTTCCCTTGCCACTTCCATGTTTTGTTTTGTTTTTTTCTTTTCAAAGTCAGACTAAACATTTTTCTTAAAGGCATGCAACTAAATATCAGTTACACTGTTACCCCAAACAAGGAGAGGCACAGTATTTGAATGAGTACACAGGATGATTTAAGAATAGCCATGACCCTAATAATGTAAATTTACATATTTTATTTTGAATATTTTCTGCCACTGGGTGTGCAGTTTTTTTCAGAATCAAAAGCTTTGCAAATGTTTTTAAAGTCTTGTTTGATTACAAAACCAGTGGAAATCCAGATCCATTTCATTTATGCGAGGTAAGTACCCTGTACAAGTAGAGCAATACTGGCTTCCAAGACCATGAGTTCATTTCCCAGAGGAAACCTGAAACAAAGTAGGCCTTCTTGGGAAGGGGTAAGGAATGAGGGAAAGCACAGAGCAGAGCATTGTACCTAGCATGCCATTAACCTTCCCACCAACTTCATCTCTTCCTTGCCAGTGGTTTTCAATTTCCTTTGAGCATTTTTTTCTTCACTTACAACAGTAGTCACAGTGAAATTAGGATTTTCCTGCAAAACGGATTCTCTTTCTTGCCAGATTTGTTAGGGAATATTTATTGCTGAAAGTGAGAGATGCTTATATGTGGTACACAAAGCTAAAGGGACCAGTATTTTGTTCCCAGTAACATAATATTCATGTCAAGATAAAACTGTTATTGTATGCCAAGCATTTGATTGGGATTCTATTGCCTTTTAAAGATATGATGCTAGGTAAATGAAAAAGAAAAGAACGAGTCTGGCTCTAATGACCTTCATTTTCCATCCTGAAAATGAATGGTAATAGCCTGAAAATAGAGAAGTTCCAGTGACTTAGGATTCATAAATATTAAATGGAATGGAGGAAAATCACAGATCTTTAAGAAATTAACTTGAACAAATGGTGATTTTAGTTACGATGTTGTCATTTTGAGTAATGGTCATTAGCACCGTGGATTGTAATGGGTACAGGCTTACTGTATGGGAAGAATGCCTTCTGATTAACTCGGGATTTTTTCCTGATGCTGCAGCCCGCTTATGACTGTACTATATATCTCTCATTTAGAGCTTGTGATTGGCTCCAAGGGCTCTTTGTTTAGAGATGTGTGTGTTCTGTTTTCATGATTAAGCTTTTTTATGATTAGTCTCCATTTTCCTTTTTGTTTTAACTTTTACTATGAATAATACTCTGTGCTTTAGAGAACTGATTGGCTGGCTGATGTAATTGATCTCAGATGTGGTGTCCTCTTGGTCTCCATGTTTGTATGCCTGATCCAATCTGGGTTCTTTCTTTCTGCCTGGAGACCGTGCTGTCAAACAGCCTAACATTTTCTCATCACAGAATAGTCCCTATTGCACCCTAAGTTCAATATAACTAACTTCAAGTCAAGTAGTTGTTGGGGGTGCAAAGAAAAGCCCCTGGTGTTGTCTAGAAACAGCTCCTTAAAACAGACACACACACACACACACACACACACACACACACACACACACATGCACACACACACACAGAAGATGGGAGTTAGAGTTGTAAATGTTCTGAATTTCCTGGGAAGAAATATCACAGAACAACCTCCCTCAACAACTCTACGGAAGCTTTCTGCCATCTCTGTGCAGCAGAGAGCCTCTTTCCTCCTCTTGACTTCTCCTTGTTGTCCTTCTGGCCTTCCAGCATCCTTTTTCCCATGGTCTAGTCTCTTTAATACATTGGTTGTCACATCTGTCTTTTGTTATATTTTCTTTTGTTAAAGCCCACAAATCTTGTCCGAGCATTCATAGTCTACATCATCACTCCTTGTTCAGTAAGGAGTCTCCTTTCTCTGTGATTCATCCTTGTTTTCAGGGAAAGTGAAAAAGCTTAAATGACATTTGTTTATAATATTTCTCAACCTAAAACTGGCCTTGAATTTGTGTCTAGGTTCCCTATGGAGTAATACAACATCTCTTCTTATTTAACCATTTTCTATTGGGGTAATCAGTATTATTTATTCTCCTGTACCTATCCTCAAACTCGACCTCTTGATAGGAACATTCTTCCTGGTGAATCCTCAATTTTTTTCTAACCATATAAGCAGCATTCCAGAAGTAGAAAATTTTCAGCTTCCTGCCTCAAATGAGGACATGTGTATGCAACAACTTATACTATAGAATCTCCTGTGAGGATCATGGTGGAACCAGACTGTCAGAATAATGTCTCAGATGATCCTCTGGCTAGGCCTGCCCTCACTCTCTCACACTGTATCTGTACTGGTCTCCCATAGGATCATTTCTCTTATAGAACACTTACCCATGAATCCTCCTTTCATGCTCTGATTTACAGAAGCTGAGCTAAGATAAGTCCCATGTAATAAGTATTACTGTTCGTATTTTATAGGAGAAGAGTCTGAAGCACAGTGATAATAGGTAGTTCATCAAATGTCACACACATTGCATAGAGGGAGATACTAAAACCAAACTCTGCACAGATACACATCAGCATGTTCTTTCCAACAGACAGAGTTATCTCCCAGTGATTGCTGGCTAGTTTTCCAGAGTCCAATCTAGATTATGTCATGCACCGTTTGAAAAAACAAGAGATCCATCTGACTTTCCTAAATTCTGTACATTGTCATTCACGGTCCTCACAGTCAATAGCAAACAGAAGCTCTCACTATCAGTACTCTGAGCATCAACTTGATTACCCTTTAATCCCAGAACTGGGAACTGCTCAGTATGATTAAAATATAGGCCCTTCATCTCGAAATACACCTTTTTTGCCTCACACTAAAATCTGTCTCTGCAATATTCTCCATTTTTTCCTTTCAGAGAACAAAAGAACTTGTCCCATGCTCTTAGTGATCAACACGAGTGAACATTCCCTGATCTTCCTTAATAAAAAAAAAAAAAAAAAGTTGTTTTTCCTTGAGCTCTTGAAGAAATTAATAGTTTTATATCGACTAGGGTTAAAAGGAGGCAAAGTCATTTGCATGTTAAAAGAAGGAAGAGTAGAGGCCCTGCCTGAGTTCATTAATTTTGATTGAGCCTTCACTGGGTTAAACTATATTATGCAATCATCATAGCAATACAGAAAAAAATATTTAAGGTTTTTTTTATACTCTCTAATATTTCCAAAAATTTCAGATTTGTAGAAGTTGTTTCTGATGATCTAAAAAAAAAATTAATGTTACATACCGGAGGAGGTAAGAAGATGGACAGCAATAAAAGTAAAATATAGGTAAATAAGAAAAATGAGAAAATGAGAAAGAGAGAGAGAAAGCAAAAAAGAGGCAGAGCAGGGTTGGAGAACAGCTCAGTAGCTAAAAGCAGTTGCTGCTCAGACAGAGGACAAGCATTCAGTTCCCAGAACCCATATATACCTATAACTCTTGCTCCAGAAAATCCAATATCCTCTTCTGATATCACAGGCTGACAGGCAATGGGCACATATATGGTGTCCATGTATACAGTCAAGAAAGAAACACGTGTATAGATAAAAATGAAATGAACATATCTAAAAAGGGAGAGGGGAAAAATTGGATCCATTATAAAAATATGGTAACACAAAATCTAAGAAAAGGAAACATTTAATTTTTCAGTAGCAATCGGGAAGTGTTAATATTTAAAGTGAGAAAAGAATGGAGGGAATTAAAACCATTGTATCATTCTCTTTATTATTTTGTCATCTTTGGAAGGATTATTCATTATAAAGATTATTATGAAACTTTAAAAAAATATAGTCATTGACTACATCTGAGAAAACGTGTAATAATGGCCACAAACTAGGAGAAAATAAAGACAACAGTGGTACAAGTTACATGACAGAAAAGAAAATAAATAGTGACACCAGTTAGTCATCAAAATTTCACAAAAAATTAATTGTAACAGTAACTCAAAGTTTTCAGAATGAAAGCACATAATTCAGTGTGAAGAATGATGTACGGAGACACCACAGCAGGACCAAATGGACCAAAAGTGACATAGCAAGGTAGTTGTCCCAGATGAGACTGTGTAGATTTCCTGAGCAGATGCCAGTAGAGGTTTACCTCCACATTCCCAGCAAAGGAGTGCATAGGCACTCTCAGTGGAATCTCAGTTAGGCTGCCCATCTTGATTACAAAACTCAGAAGGGCTCCATTTCCAGCATCCAACACCATAACCTTAGTGGTAGAATAGAATACAGCAATACTCTTGGAAACAAATGTCCTTGTTGGAGGGCACTGAACCAAAGAGAATAGAGCAATCATGCCTGGAGAGTTTGATCTTCCTCAGAATAGAGTACTGTTTGTTGAAACTTTTCTTCAAAAACGTCAAGAATTCATTCAAAGCAAGCCCTCTGAAGTCACATTTTCCCCCGTGTGTTATAGATCAACCTAGGTAAATGTTTTCAGGTACAAACCTTATACAACTATTACAAATGACCCCCTGGAGATTCCTTATCAGAAATGGGGTGATGGGAAAGATTATGATGATTTTACCACTGTCTACTTGATGGTTTTCTACATAATGCTCATATCTAATAACATCAGTCTTCTAATCTCTGAATGAACATAATATATATTTATCCCACAAAATGGACTTCATGATTAAATAGTACAGAGCACCTGATAGAGTATAGTGCGTGAGAAATTCTTCCACTAAGTGTATTTATTTCTTTTCCTCATTCTATCTCTTATCTCCATACTAAAGACAGACCTTAATCCTTCATACTCATAGGTAGATCAAACATGTTTTAAAAAATTTAATCAGAGGCTATTAGGAAGGGGAAAGGAATAATTTTTGCACACTCCCTCACTCAAACTTTTATGTTTTATGGTTATAAAACTTATACTTTGTAAGTTTTGTAGTGTTGCTGTACAAACATAATAGCTAAGCATAATGTGACAACATCTTTGGAATAAAATGATGTAAGTCAGTGAGCAGACTAATATGGAAAAGCATACAGTAGCAAAGTGGACCTGAGGTGAGATAACACACATAACTGCTGATAAAACACTGCACAGAATTCTGGAGCAGGCTAGGAGAACCCACATTAGGAACTGGAATTTGGCAGACAGCCTTAATGTCATCTTCAATAGGGCTACCTCTCTTAGTTCACAATGTGAGAAGGCCAAATTCCAGGGGCAAATATGGCTAAACATGATTCTTTAAAGTTTCTGTCAAAATTGGGGTGTCAGCAAATATACATTTCTTCCTGGACTCTGAGAAAAGTCAAAGTCCAAGCTTATTACACATCTGAATCATCATGGGATTGTTGTTTTCTGTGACTCACTGGTCAGACAAACTGGCACACTCAGCTCTTCCATTCTTACCAGCTCTTCACTTCCTGCTACCTGTTTCCCTTATTCCTCTTCATAGACTCTGTCTATTGCTGTTACCCAAGAGAAAATTCTACTTTTAAATGTCTGTATAATTGCACCCAGGGTGGTGTAGGAAAGTCTTCCCACTCTAAGGTCAAAAGCTTGGGGTCACTATTATATCTTCAAAGGTGCTTTATCTTGTAGCATATTATCTAAAATGATGCCAAGAAATAATAGTGGAAGCAGAAGCTCTGAGTACCAGAGTTTCATACTCATACCACCCACCTCATATACACTTCAGTCTCCTTAGCTTATTTGAGTTTGCCATCATACCCCAAACTTCAGAACCATTTTTTAATTCCTTGGTCTTTCATTTTCTTTCATCAGTGCATCACTATTGAAGCCTTAATGACTCCTTTATTCAACCTGCCATCTTCACTAGAAAGCCTCCAGGAAGAGACAGACTTTAAGCTACTGGAATAGAGACTTGCAAGCTCCATTGCAATTACTCACCCAATGCAAAGGAAGTGATGTTTTAACCAATGCTTGAAAGCAAGCATGTCCCTAATTCCTTAAAAGATTTAGCCAGAGCCATCATGGGATGAAGATCATCTTAGGATTTGGGTTCTAATTTTTAACCATTAGACAACATTTTATATCATATAAACCAGTAATTCTTGGTTTGTAGCCTTTTCTTCTATGAAATGAAATATTAGCAAAATTCACTGGTCTCCAGTCTTTTCACCACTTATTCTATGAGACTAAGATTTACAGATATTTTAATGCCAAATATATTTATTCCCCCAGTGAATACTTTTCTCCTGTACTTTCACATCAAAATCATGAAACCCTACACCTTTGAAATACTTTACCAGCAATGACTACATCCAGCCCTACTATGACCTGAAGAAATAGTTACCACATCAAAATAAAAGTAAATAAAAGGTAACAAAATGAATGATACTATGTTCCAGAGGAAGATAGAATGAGAAAGAGATCTGCCATTGTAAGATGTTAGAAAAAAAAATCTTCATGGGAAGCAGGAAAGTAATTTATTTGTGTTCTTTAATAATTGTATTTTGATATGACAAAATGTTTGCTAACTTTCCATTGGGACCCTGCAATTCTAGATGATAAACTACATGATTTCCAATTTGCTCCATTCTAAGATCTGCACTGTTAAGTTCCACCATTTATTTGAATTACTTAAGATGGGACATTGGTGGAACTTCTTTGTGGACTGGGGATCTTAGTTTGGTACAAAGCTTGTGAGATGTAGTCTCAGAAGTTTATAGGTGCTATTCCTAAGCCTGGTGGAGTATAGATGAGGACAGTTTTATCATGTTCCTGCCAGTTGTTACACTGAGGAAATACAAGTATAGTGTCTGAGGTTAAAGTAAGTTAGAAATCTGGATTTTACTTGATACAAAAAATTTTCAAAAAATATTGGCAAAGCAGTCAGTCTTCAGAAAGAACTTGCATGGAACCATAAATATTTCTCTGAGGCAAGTGAAGTCCAGACACCTAGTTTGTAGCCAGATGGGGAGTTAAGACTTGGTGAGAGTTAGAGGCTTCAATTAGTGTTCTCTGTGTCAAACACCTCTCTAAATCAAGTCTATTCACTTTTCGTTTTCTTTCTGTGATGCTGGTTGTCGAATCCAGAGCCTATGTATGCTGCATATATATTCCATCAATAAGCAAGCAAGTTCCCTCATCCCTTATGTTCTATTTTCTTTGCAATGAGATGAGACATCATTCATGAAGGCATCTTGTAATGTGAAGAAAATTATATAAATAGCCACTGAGGAACTTTTATTTACCTTCTATTGCCTTTAAGAAGGAAGTACTGTTACATGTAATCAGCTTTCTCATGAGATGTGAATTCTAGTAGAAGGGTGTAGGGTAGGAACAATGGCTCAGGGAGAATCACAGACTAACAAATATGGTTTCATGCATACATTTTGGGTTTTTTCAGACATTTTCTTTTGTTTCCAACATTACAACAAGTGAACATTTATTTATTTTGTGCAAAGTTATGATTGTCTAAGGCAGACTTATGTGACTTAATGTCTATTTTTAACCATTCTAAACTAAATGTAGATAGCTCAGCTTTTCAAAATAAGGTGTTAAATATACTCTCTGAGGTACCACATCATGGAGAGAGAACAACTGAATGGTCTCATAAATTTGAACTACTAACTTAGAAGCAAAAAATGCTTTGAAATAAATAATTCAAACATGCACGGAAGAACATTAGAGCCACATGGACATAATCAATGTTTTCTGTAAGCTTAGAAAATACATATATCTCTTTAGGAATTGGACTGTAAATCTGTTTATTTTGTTGTATTGGTGTGAGTAGGATCTCTTTTTTTTAAACAGATATAAAGCTACATAGAATAAGGTCAGTTTGTCATCACTTTAGTGTTTTCCACATCTGAATTCCTTTGTATGTGGCAAGATCATCTGTTCCAGCCCTTGCTCCTGGTATCCAAAAGCACACCATACCACCACAATACATCACAGAACACATTTCTTTTTTTTTTTTTTTTTTTTTTTTGTGTGTGTGTGTGTGTGTGTGTGTGTGTGTTTGTGTTTTTTTTTTATTGTTATGAATAAAGAAGTCACATTTTCTATCTTTGTATATCCTTATTCAAGGACCCTTCCCCCTCCCCCCACATCAGGTCATTCTCTCTTCTCCACATCTCCCCATCCCCACTGTGGGCAGGCGGCAGGCAGTCCCAAGGTCCTACGGTCCCAATATTGCTTAGTTCAACCTCCACTCCTGGCAAATCCAGTTTTCTTCCCCCAACATCAAGACTGAGTCAGGTGTTCCTCTAGGGGGAGTGGGATCCAAGGAGTCTTGGAAGCCATTCTTCTATGCCCTGTCTTTCAGTGTGACCCAAGCATTTTGGTGGCATTTTGTCTCAGCTTCTGGTGAGATGGGAAAGCGATTCTCAGCTCCTGGCTTGTTAGCAAGTCAGTGTAGACAGTCTGAAAATGTGCTCCTTCAGTTTACTTCCTCCTTAGCCATGTTCCTTTCTCCCTGCTCACTTATGACAGGCAACATCTCTATCTTAGCATTTTGGATATATCTGAGAAATACTCAAAAATCATGCTTCTTATTTAATGTTTTTATTCCACAACTAACATTGATGACCTAATTAATGTAGCTAATGATTTTTTTCTTATGCAATTCCTCCTATTCTTTGGAAAAATGACCCTTTCTCCACTCTTACAATTTTCTCAATTCTGTTGGAGTTCCAGAATGTGAAATCTCATATTGCAAGGGTCCAAGGCATATTCTTCTTGCTAGAGGATACAATACTACAAAGAGAAATTAGATCTTCGTAATGCAGAAAGTAGTAAAGTTTCATAGAGATGAACCTGTCTTACCTCCTCCAGCTCTCAGTGACCAGGGAATGAATATGAATTTTAATTAAAGACTGTTAAACATTTCCTTTGTGTCTTGCTTACCTGGAATATTATGAAGTTCTAGAAATTCTGTGAAAACCAAGTTTCATCCTTTTGTGTTCTATAAGATGAGTTACAGTCTGTAAAGAGGGGTATATTGAACAAATTGCTTGAGTAACAGTTTTGTATATATCCTATTATGCCTATATTTAATAGTTACATATATAGCTATAATTTTACACACACACATACACACACACACACAATGAGATTCTTTGATGCCTAGGGGATAGGATTCATGTGTAAACATGCACTCCATTCTTATTTGGCTATACTTTGAGCATATAGCCTGGAAGTTATTTTATAAAATATTTTTAATGATTCCGTATTTAGACTCTGAGCTGTTGCATAAGGTGAGATATGAAGTTTCCCACTGGTACCACCATGTCAGTGCAGCAAATGTTTTCAGGCTTTGCATTGTTTTTAATTTTATATTTTTAAGATTTATTCATTTTGGTGTGTACAAGTGTTTGAACAGCATGTATATATCTACACTACATGTGTTTGTGGTACCTGTGAAATCCAGAAGATGGCTTTGGATCCCATTGAACTAGAGTTACAAACTGCCATGTGGTCACTAGGAACAGAATCAAAGTCCTTTGGAGGAGCAGCTAGTACTCTTAACTGCTGAGCCATCTCCTAGCTCCAAATCTTGAATTTTTAGATTAGAGATCTCAATGTAAAAAATAAATGAATCAAATTGATATCGAAATTTGTTAGTGTTCATTAGGGCTGTTTCATTTATTCTCTGTGAAGATGTCACCATAAAAAGATACTTATATTACTATTCTTTTTTTTAATCCATGTTGGGAAACTATATCTTAGAAAGAGAGCTTATCTTGAATCACACAGATGATTCTGATTAACAGAGGACTGAAAAAAACAGATTCAAAATCAGAGTTCATTTTTAACCACTGCGTTATGCCTTTTTTGTATTTGGTGGAATGAGTGAGTGCATGAAGAAAAGCAATCATATTGAATAACTCAGCTCTAAATATGAGAAAACTTGTCCTACCTAAGAAAAAATTTCTCTTTTCCCAAATTAATACTCATTCTTGAACTGCCAAATCGGTTTGCATTTTTATTGCCTCTTTAAATGCCTGCCTCTGTGTATAATGTTCTATGAAGTTTGAGCAGAATAATAGCTCACACTTAGTTGTGTGGCTGGCGCTTGAATGCTTATCATGAAACAGGTTCTGTGCTAAGAAAAAGAGAGACAAAGACATAAACAAAAGTGTATTACCACCCATCACCATTAATAATTCTAGATAAGAAAACAGTGATGAAACTGTGTAGACTGCATAAGTGATGATGGCACAATTGTCAGCGGCAATGGTACCACTGAGAGGGATGGAGAAGATGAAGACCACGAAGATCTTGTGGACATGGAGGATTTTCTTGTTTGAACAATTTTTGGTCCCTCGATCTTTTTATTCTAGAACAGTAAACTTCCTGTAATTTGATTCTCATTAAACTGATTTCCTATATCTTTCTAAATATAAATATACACACACAGGAGGGAGAGGAGATATTGTTGTGTATAACTAATATTAACCAAGAACAATTATAATACTTCTCAAGTACCAATTGCATTCATGGACTGGCATATATTTGATAGTCTGTAAATTCTTTGGTGAACAGGTTCTGAGAAGATTCTAGAAAAATCAGAAACATTATGTAAGAGTTGATTTGATCACCATCTATCATTGAAATATCCACACAGACTCAAAAATCATAATTTATATTGCATCTGGCCCTAACAGATGCAGTAGCCCATAATGTGATATGGATTCCCTCAGAAATACATTTATCATTTGTGATTTTACCAGAAACGATACTTTGTTCTGGAATAGGCTTTCCTCACATTCTCACCCAAAAGAAAACCCAAAAAGCTTTTTTTTCTGGACCAGTTCTCAATTAACAAATAATCTTATATTCCAAAGATCATAGGCTCAAATGGCAGTGGTAGCAGCTCACAAGGAAATGATTACTAGTTTTTATAACCATTGACTGATCATGTGACCTTAATATTGGAGTATCTCTTCTTAGTAATAATAACTAGAGCTAATTTTGTACAAGCACATCATATGTATTGAGAGATCACATGTTTATCATTCACTATCCTTTCTTTAAGGACTTCCTATGCTTTATCTTATATGTTTCCACAATTCTCAGTAACATCAATTTTAACACCAATCCCATTTTATAGATGATAAAACTGGAGTTTAAATAAGCTATTTCTCTACAACTCAGGTTCTTTACTTGTAAATTTATGTGTTTCCATCACACACACACACACACACACACACACAAACTTGAAAATCTTCAAACATTTCTGTCCTATTGGAGCTAGAGATTTCTTGTTATGAACATACTAAAGAGGATCTTCTAGATTAGTCTTCTTAGCTAGAAATACCATATTGAAGATTCTTCTTTGAGTGGAGCAGATGAGAGCAAGGAGAGGCCGATCAATGAACAGGCTTCCCTTGGACATCTTCCCCAGATCAAAAGACCTCAGGCTGCAGTGGTAGGTGAAAGGGGTTCTTTTCTCACAAGCAAGAGCAGCAGCAGCAGCAGCAGCAGCAGCAGCAGCAGCAGCAGCCACCGTCCTGCCTTTCTCTGGGTCCCTATTCATTAGCAGTCAAGGTTTTCATTGTGCTCAGCAAAACAGTCACAGAAAATAAATGTGCTGCACAGATGGGCCCATAGAAAATCTACTTGATGTATTCTTGAAAAATTCACAGCTAAATGACTTTGAAGAGATGGGGTTTATTGTGTCCATGATTAAAATGAGGTGTGGCATGAATCTTTCAGATACAATGTTCTCCCTGAAGAGCCTTTTAAGACTGGTAAGGTAGAAAGTGGTAAGTGGCCTCTGGCTTGTGGAAGTATTTTGACTTATTGAACCATTCCCCTGGTGATAAAACATATTTGCACTATATTTGGTTTATATGATGGTAATTGTAACAGGATAAACTAAATCTGCTTCATTTTTTTTAAATAAGCAAATACCTGTAATTTATCAGTTCTTGATCTTATAAGTTCAAAGGGTTTAAGAATTCATTTCCTATTTCCTTATACTCAATATACCACACATACTACAGTTTTCTGGAACTATTTGAGTAGCCTGTCAAAATTGCATGGTAGCCTGTGTATACATAGTAAGGCCCAAGAAAACATATCTTTAGTAAGTGTCACAGATTAATTTTCAGAATGCTGTTTTATATTTCATGCACTTAAAGTTATTCATATAGATATGCAATCTGATTATTATATATAATTTTCAATAATTTGATTCCCAAATTACTTACAAAGCTGAGATATGCAATATCAGCATCAACAAGGCAGGTGAATTACAGACTTTAATACAAGCAAAATTACATTATTTGGCAATTTTTAAATCTTTTTTATTTAAAAGTTTGGGTTTTTTTATTTTAACATACCTACCACTGTTCTCCCCTCCCTCCCTTCTTCCCAGTTATCCTCCAGGTTCCTCTCACCCCATCCAATCCCCATCCACTCCTCAGAAAGGGCAACGGGTCCCAGGGTCAGTCAATGTAGTCTGGCATAGTCAGTTGAGGTAGGACCAAGTCTCCCCTCCCAACCAAGTATCAAGGCAGAGTAAAGTGTTTCTCTGTAGGGAATGGTTCCAAGAAGCCAGTTCAAGCACCAGGAATAAATTCTGGTCTCACTGCTAGAGTCCACACATACTGCCCATGCCAGTAGGCTGTCATCCACATTAAGAGGGCCTAATTCAGTCCCATGCAGGTTTCCCAGCTGTCTATCCAGAGTCAGTGAGCTCCCGATAGCTTAGCTGTGGGTTTCTTCATCATGATCTTTACCCCTTTGCTCTTATAGTCTCTACTCCCTCTCTTCAGTGGGACTGGAAGCTTTACCCAGTGTTATTGTAGATCTCTGACTTTGATCCTAACAGTTGCTGGATAAAGGTTCTATAATGACAATTAGGATGGTCATGATTAGATTATAGGGAAAGGCCAGTTCAGGCACCTTCTCCACTATTGCTTGGAATCTTAGTTGGGATCATCATTTTGGGTTCTTGGCTATTTCCCTAGCACCAGGTTTCTCTCTAGCCCCACAATGGCTCCCTCTATCAAGATATCTATTTTGATATTCTCCCTCTCTGTCTCTCCCTCATCTCAACCATCTCATTCCCTCATGTTTTCTTTCTACCTGCCTTTGTCCCCTCCCACTGTGGTCCTAATAACTCAGAAGATCTTATCTATTTCTCCTACCCAAGAAAATCCATAGATTTATCTCTTAGGACCCTCCTTGTTACTTATCTGCTCAGGGGATGTAGATGGTAGTCTGGGTATTTTTTGATTTCTGTTCAAAATTCACTTATGAGTGAGCACATGCCAAGTTTATCTTTCTGGGTCTGTGTTACCTCACTCAGTGATTTTTCATGTTAGATTCATTTTGTTTAGGAATTTTTTTTAAAGTTTCATTTATTATGTATACAATATACAGAAGAGGGTATCAGATGTTATTATAAATGGTTGTGAGCCACTGTGTGGTTGCTGGGAATTGAACTCAGGACCTTTGAAGAACAGTCAGTGCTTTTAACCTCTGAGACAATTTTTAAAGCTAGTTTTTGTATCATTAAATAAGTTTTAAACTTTCAAATAATGTAAGCAAGGGTTATCTCATTGTAGTGCTCACTGAAGTTATAAATTTTGTGCATGTGCCACCAGATAGTCACTGCATGGTATCTTACCTATATTGCTGTAACAAAATATCATAGACTGATCATGCATATGGATAGAAAGGGCATGCCCAGGGAAGCCTGCGCAGGATTTACATGGCAACTCCTGGTCATGTATATAGATGGAAGGGGTGTGCCCCTACTCTTAGTATTTTGCACATGGAAGGATGGAACATGCATACACGCTGCCAGGAAGCCATGTTAAGTTTATTGGGGGAACGGGTGGGAGAAGGGAAGAGAGAGAGAGACAGACAGACAGAGAAAGAGAAAGGGAGGGAAGAGGGAGCAGAGAAAGAGTGGCTGCCAAGTGGTTGCAGCTCTTTAAAGGGTGATCATGTAGACATGCCCCAGGCATGGCGTGCCCAGTCAGAGTGCCTCTGCAAGCATGTGGCCATGCCCAGGAGGCACATACTAACACCCCCTCCACACAAGGCATGCTCTGGTAGTGCCATGTTGGAATAGTGCATTTACCAGGCAGCTACCATGGGCCAGAAATGCTAACAATCTTGTCTTCCTTTCATAAAATAAAAAATATAAATAAGCTCTCTGGGCTCAGCTTTATAAGGGCACCAATCCTATTCATAAATCCCTGTTCTCCTGACCTCATCACCTCCAGAGTCTCCACGTCTAATCTCATCATGTTGGGTTATTGGATTTCAACACATAGGTTAATGATAACACATAAGCATTCCCTATATAGTGAATGGTAATGCTGTCACTCATTTTACAGATGGGCTCCTTATATTAGCTGGAGAGATGCATATACTATTAAAGAGTTATCTGAGTTCAGTTTCCAGGACCCACAAGGGGTGGTTTTCACAATCATCTGTCACTCTAGTTATAGGAGCTCCAACACCCTTTGCTGGTTCCATGGGCACCCTCGCACGTGTACACCAGCCCCTCCCTCCCTCACTTTAAATAACTTTGTAAAGGAAATTACATGAGAAGATAGTTTAAAAACAATATCAAATAAGTATTATTGTTCCCTTCATTATCAAATTAAGAGAGCAGGATTTATGAAATATTAAAAACAACTTGGAGAAAATTAAAGATTAAAAATAGAATACAAATATGCTACTCATAATTTCAGATCTATAATCCCATAGAGAAATTTTTCTGGGTTTGTAGAAGTTTTGAAATATGGGAAGAAAATGTATGAAATTATGGCTGTGAACTAAATTTTGGACACTACTGCACAGCTTGTGGTTAATTTTGTATCAATTTGACCACCATAGGAAATTTTTGAAAGATTATTTGGACAGAAGCAGAATTATAGTTCCCTCTGCTTTAGTGAAACAATCAGTAAAGGGATTTAAGAGTTTAATTTTGATGAACTCTGGAGGAAAATTATATATGGTATTCTCAGGAGATGCCTCATTATAATCCCTATGGTTGTGGTATCTTTGGTTTAAACAAATACTAGGCCTTGGAGCAATGGTGTCCACATAAATGTTTAAGAGTTTACTCTAGGATTTGGGCAGCCCTTATTTGTAGCAGCTGCATGCTCTTGTGTTGTCAATATCTCTCCCCCCATCATCTCACCAAGTTCCTTAAAACAAGTTCTTTAAAACTTAAAAACAGTGTTTTACTTGGTGCTATCCACTTATGGAAAGACACTGGGGAAATCTATTTTGATACACAATTCTGTTTGAATAGAACCAATATTCTCACACTACCTTGGTTTTTCTAAGAGTAGAAGAAAACAATACAAAGTTGGCATTCTGATTTCAATAGCATTGAGACACCTGGCATTGCACACAGAGTCACCTGGGGTTAAGAAGGAAAGACTGAGATGAAATAAGACAGAGTCCCACAAGCTGATATCAGCACAGAATTTTAGTATAGATCCCAGGCTAGGGTCATGTCCATAGTGTCCTGTGCTCCAAGCAACATGCTTGCTTTCTTCTTGGTCTTTAGCTAGATTCCCTTTACTTATTAATTTGCTAGCCTTGACATTTATTACCTAGTGTCCCCTCAAAATGCGGTTATTTTTCTGTTTCTTTCTTGGCTTATTTATATGACTTGCCTGAGGAATATTTCCATCTTACAGTGTAAGGTGGAAAAAGGGATGATACTTTCTTTGAAAACCATTTCCATTTTATACTCATTTCAGGAAATACTTCAAATAGCTCCTACATTGTTTCTTAGAGTGAGCACATCTTCCTTTGCTATGGTTTTCTTAGTAGCTCAAAACCTCAGTGTGAATGGATTCACTTGAGAAGCTTTTGAAGAATTATAATTTTGCACCCATAAGTGGTTCAGAACTGGTGGATATAGGTGGCTTTGTGGTTTTAATATGCTTTCTGTGACTCTAACATGCAACCAGGATTGCCAACCTCCACTCCCTAGCATGGTATCATCCCTCCTATCTACACCTTAAAAGCATTCAGGGCTCCACAAATTGAATAAAAATAAATAAAGTGGGTTTTTCAGTTGAAAATAATTTACATGTTTAACTGAAAATGTCAAGTGTTTCCATATAGGAACACTACAAAGCCTGTGCCTTTGGGGAAGATTCAGAAGACATTTCTTAATCTCTAGAAATTAAGAGAGCAATCACGGAAGATGGAGACCATTTCTTAAAATTAAAAAGGAATAAATGGAAGACAGAAAAGATTTTTCAATGTCTCAAGCACCATCCCAAGGTCATGCAACCCATCGTTGAAGGGCCCAAAGATAAATTACCACAATGAAAATGTATACTATTAGTCAAAAAATTCCTGATTATTAATTTTTCCTCCCACATCAATACTTTCTTCCTTTTTATTACTGAACTAATTTTTATTGTATGGAGCACAACCACAACAGTTTATCTTCGATCACCTCTTTAACAGCTCCGTTAATATAAAAATACATATCATAAAACTCATTTGTTTAAGTATAAAATTCAGTAGCCCTTAGTGTGTATCTACAGTCCAATGTAAGCATTACCATAATCTAATTTTACAATCTGATTTTACTACCTCAAGAGAACACTTGTTCTCATTAGCTGTCACAAAGTGGTAAGAGGTGCGAGCAGTTCTCCTTCGCTTAGCAGAGCTAGAGTAGATTTTAAGTAACTAGTTAAAGAAGAGATACACAGTGAATGCTAAGGCAGCTGTAGCTCTAAGTTTGCACTCCAAACTGAAGTCATCCTGGTAGGCATTGCTCTCACTGCACCTGCACTCACTCTGCAAGAGATGATTCATTTCAGACCCAAAGACCTTGAATGGATTTCTGGTTTCATCAGTGCAGGAATGTGGGAGATATTTCATGGGAGGAAAAGAAACAGTGATGTTTAAAAGTATTTGATTCCCCACCAAAGGCTTGTACTCGTAGTCCTGTCATCTGCCCCAGCTGCTGCATGTCATCTGAAAGTCCAGCGCCTGTTCTCTTCATTGTGTGTTTGCTCTTTGGTTTCCTCATCACAGCCCAGGGATCTGTATCTGTTTCCATCGTTGTACCTAAGCAGGGATTACTAGCTTTGTTTATTGGTGGTTTTTTTTTTTTTTTTTCTGGTAGTGTTTCCTAAAATTGAATATGAACAACTTCAAAGAGACTAGAAAAATACAGTTAGTTTTATGTCAAGGATTCATTCTGTTTTATCTCAAGAATGCATTTTGTAGTAAATTATTGCTATTGTTTATTTAGACTGATCATTTAAATAAACTTAGCATACATATTTAGATGTTCCCAATTTTTTAATTTATTTTGAAAACTGCTAAACTTCCAGGGGTGTAGTTTTGTCGTTACTTCTTAATGCATTTCTAAGGAAGAGCTGAGAGTTCTCAAGTATTTTACTCATGATAGCACCTTATGCTAGTGTATTAAGGGAGGTGGCCTTCGTCACTAATTCTTCTGGAATCCTCTGGAGCTTCTGTTGCACAGCAGTGCCACCTAGCATTTAACACACAGGATGCTCACTTTTTCTTCTTCTTCCTCTTTTTTTTTTAATGAGAGCTGTTTATTTATTTATTTGAAATACAATTAAGGGATCAGTCTGCATTCCCTCAAGAAGTGTGGACTAGGATTCCTCCAGAAAGTATTGGCAGCAGCTTGAAACCAACAGTGTTTATTTGAAAACCCTTGTGATTGGAAAGGAATTGGTGTCAATGAAGAAAGGGGCTGTGAAATCTGCTAAAGAGTTTCAAATGTCAGAGCTGCATATTCATGAGCTGAGGGCACCTGTGGCCTTGCTGTGAGGTCTTCCTGCATATCCTGCCTCTGTGCTGTACTGAATGGCAATGAAGATGCTTTTCACAGGGCCTCGATGTTTATTTGCATACAAACACATATATAATTTATGCATGTGCTGTAATGTATATACTCACATACACTTACATATAATTTATATATATATGAAAAAAGCAAGAAGAGAAAGGACCCACAGAATGATTGGAGGAGTAGGCCACTGTCTGTCTCCTTGCTCACGCAGACCATGAGCTGGAGCCAAGGCTCTGCCTGGACCTGATGATGCTCATTAGAAACCCCTTCAGTTGAGGGCAGATGAGCATGTTCCCTTTGTCAGGCAAGGAAGGCACAGTAGACCTCGGCCCTCTGATCTCTTTCTCTCTCTATTGCACCTCAACATGATGGACAATGCTTTCGCAGGGCTCAGGTCTTAATCTTCTCAGCTCCCAAACTGTGCTTAAAAAAACACATCAAAACAAATCAATAGTATTTAAGAGGGGGGAAACATGGTGCTTAGATTGATGCTTTACATAATGAGCCCTTTATGAGATGTAATGCCAACTGTTAATCAATAGACATGCCAGCGCTGTCTCTAATACAACCTTGTAGAGTTTTTTTTAAATTAATCCTTATTAAAAATATTGACTTGTTGTGACTTGCTGGGGCTGCTCCTGGATCTATTTTTTATCCTAATTAGGAGGTTACGCTGCACTGCTTAGGCTGCAGATAATAATGTAATGATTATTGTCTTAAAATCTGAGAATCAATAGAAGATACTAGCAAACTGTGCCAAGTGTCACAATTATGAAAATTACTAGAGATTTTAAAAGCTTTAACAGAGCAAGAGTTTTCTTTTCTTCCCTACCTTTGTTTCCATGGATCTGCAAGTTTGTTTTGTTATTTTGTTTCCAGTCTTAGGTAGATTAAAAAAAGGTGTGTGTGTGTGTGTGTGTGTGTGTGTGTGTGTGTGAGAGAGAGAGAGAGAGAGAGAGAGAGAGAGAGAGAGAGAGAGAGAGAGAGAGAGAGACTGACAGCAAGGCTTCCTTTAGATACTATGTTGTGAGATGCCACTTTCTGTGAGAGCTGCCATCTTCCTTAAAACCATCCTGTAAAAGTATTCCCTTACAAGCTATACAGCAAAGGGCATTTGGGCCTCAAATACTTGACAAAAAAATTTAGAATTTATTTTTTTTAAGGAGTGTCTGAAGATTTTTACCAAGAAAGTTCTACTAATTGAGAGACACAAAGAAAAGAAATAAATAGAAACAATAAATTGCTATTTGTCCAGGTAGTTATGAATATGAAACTTAGGAAAGATGTAATAATAGTAAGAATTACAAAAGTAAAGATAAGTGGAAAATAAAACAGGTTTTGTTCTAGGTGTGTGTGTGTGTGTGTGTCCCATAGTTTTTTCAGTCTTAGAAGGATTGTGCTATTACCCATGTTTCACAAATTGGAAATCAAGGCCAGGAGAGTCTAAAGGCACATGAAAATCAGGAGAGCAAAGACCTAAACCTTGGCAAGCTTCTGGTTTTTCCCAATCTCTGACTCCTTATGGTCACTATTCCAGGATCTTGACAGCCTTCTCCCCCTGTGATTTAGGAAGAGGTGAGATTCAACTGAAACAACATAGCACAAGGCTTCGCCAATGCTAAGTGGTTAGGTTCCCCATGTTAGAACAGAGGGCTAGCCTTTCCAGGCTCCATGTGTTCCAGTGCAGGATAGCAGGCAGTGAAAGGCACAGCAGGTGACTTTCATTTTCTTAGGTCTCCCTAGTGTCTGTGCTCCTAGTTCCTTCAGGACCGACTCTCAGCAGAGCCATTGTTCTTAGGAAAATTAGGGACCGATGTGAATGGGAGGGAGTCCCACTGTTTAGTTCTATGTTTGTGAATAAGGAAAATGTTTTCCTTCTATAGCCTCTTTAGAGACAATTAAGCATTAGCTTTTGTCAGATGCTAAATTATGAGTGAATTTAGTTTAAAGTATGTGAACCATGCACCCTTTGAAATTTGCCTGAAAACGCTCATTATAAAGCTAATGCTATGAAAACGCACTCCCTTTCAGATTAGGGAAAGCACCTGAATAGTTTTCATAAGTGGCTGCGCATCGTTTGAAAGCATTCTAGTGTTGCCTGAACCGCTTTCAACACACCTTTCAACTAGAAAATTTCACATTCAGCATATCTGTAGTTCTACAAGACTTTCAATAATATTTAAATTGGTTAACTGTATTTCTTTTATATCTGTTTTAATGCTTTTATTGATTGGAAGTAGATAAACTTGATTGTGCATGAAATCTTATTTTTCCACACAAAGGAGACGTGGTTTGAGTGTATACAGGAGAAAACCGCACCTCTAAATGGGTGAGACCTATGAAATGCAAGGGTCTGGGTCAGATAGATGTTTGTCTAGGCCTTTGAACTGTATGGAACTGACTCTTTTGACATTGTTTCTTCAAGTCAGTGCTTCAAAAGAGGTTCTGGATGACACCTATTTATTAAATCTCCAAGGGGAAAAATGAAGTTCAGGTCTCAGTGTGTGAATAATAAGTGCTTCATAGAACCAGAATTTTATTTTGTTTGAGGACCTTGATAGACTCTGACACCTATTGTGTTAGTCCCTCACAGTTACAAGAAAGGCAACAACCACATTTGTGAGCATTTAAAAGCAGTATGCAAGAATATAATATGAAATGGTTTTTAATGTATATTTCCTAAGACAGACTAAAGGCATCTCTCATTTTGCTATACTCATCACATATATGAAATATATTAGATCATTGTTTGGTAAATAAGAATCATACTATTGGAAGCATGATCTGTATAAGGGGCACCTGGGGATCAAGATGGTTTCCATATCATGTATAGGGCACATTATAAAGAACAGGATGGTAGGAGTATGATAGATGTTCATTTTAGACAATGGACACCTCACTAAAAATCTGAATTTCTTCCTTTGAGAAAGTTATAATGATCTAATTGAGCATGAATATCTTGGCCACAACTCTCTTTCAGACCCCATACCATGCACTTTACAAAGTTCTGGAGTTGCAGATCTCATCCTGCCTTTATGAGGCTAATGGTCTACTTGTGGAAATGAAAAAGAAGGCAGGTATGCAGACTGTTGCCTATAAACCCTGACATTTCAAATATGAATCAAAATTTGGCATCATTTTAATGGATAAGTCATATCCATATCTTTATACAAACGAAGATTAAGCCAGTGTATTTGCATTAAGCAATCAATAGAAAATATTAACTAACTAGGTTAGCATACTTGGTGTTATTTTCACCTTCTTAATAATCATTTTCTGAACAACTGTAGTAAGAAATATCATTGATAGATGATCACTAGAAAAACATTTTATTCTCTAAAATGTTCTTTTCTGAAAAAAATGTGCCATTTGGCCCTCTGATAGTTGTTCTTTGACATAATTCTATAAGATAAAACTAAAGGAAACTTTAAGGAAGTGTGACATAAATATATTACATATGGCACAGTGACTGAAGAGAGTAGAATATTTATGTCAAATAGTATTTTATGAAGATAAAGGACAATAAAATAAGTTGATTTTCTTGTATGGGTGGCATATAATACCTACACAGCTTTCTTTGCTTTGATTTCAGAGAAACAGCACTATTACTGCTGTTGATTTTTTTTTTTTTTTACTCTTTACTCTTTTTGGGTTGGGGGAAAGTATTAGCCAGCCCCCAAATAAGTATATGGAGGTTTATTATTATAAGGCCATGTCTGGCCTTAGCTTGGCTTGTTTCTAGCCAGCTTTTTTTCTATTATCCCATCTATCTTTTGCCTCTGGGCTTTGTCTTTCTCTATTTCTGTTTAGTTTTTTTTACTTGTTACTTTGTGACTTGCTTGTATAGCTGGGTGGCTAGCTCCTGAAGTCCCCTGTTTCTCCTTTTGCCTTTGATCTCTCAAATTTTTCTTCCCATTTATTCTTCCTGTGTACCAGCCCACCTATTGTTTTCTGCTAAACTATTGGCCATCCAACTCATTGTTAGACCAGTCAAGTGTTTCAAACAGGCAAAATAACACAGCTTCACAGAATTAAACAAATGCAACATTTAAAAAAATTGCAATAAGTCTTTGCATCATTAAACAAGTGATCCACAGCATAAACAAATGTAACACATCTTAAACTAATATTTTATAACATGGTACCCTGTTGTTGTTACTCTATAGAACAATACTCACTTAGCTTGTAAAGTTTAGTGTTATACATTTGGATTATTTCTTGTTTTTCACTCTGATTTTTCTCCAACTTGAATACTTCCAATTATTTATGTTGCTTTAAGAGGTTTTCAAATACAGTTTAATGTTTTGTAAGGCAATATGAAAAATGAGAATGTAAATATGTAAAGAGGTGACTTAAAGCTTTTTGATCTCCTTCTATACACTCGCAGTATTTCTTGCATGCTTCTCAAAAAATATGGATTCTACAAAAAGTTTAGAAAAGGAAAAAAAAAAGGTTCTGCATTAGTTAAAACAAATAGTGGCAGACAGAATTTATAATGATGACTTTCGGATCTAGTTATGTAGAAGAATCCACAGTAGAGCTAGTGTGTTAGAGAATGTGGGTGTGTATAGGTATGCACATAAGGATGTAGAGGCCAGAAGCCAAAATCAAGTGTTTTCTGATATTGTGTTTCAGTCACTCACCATCCTATATTTTCAGACAGGGTCTCACTAAACCTATACATGACACATTTGTCTAGATCAGCTACCCATCTATCCTCAGAGAAGCTCCTGTTTTGGCCTCCCCAGTACTGAGATTACAAGCATATGATACTACACCCAGCTTTTGACAGGAGGCCCAAAGATTAAAACTCACATCCTCATGCTTGTAAAGCAAGAACTTTAAACCCTGGGCTATCACCATAGACCCACAAAAGAGATTCTTAAATCCCCTGTCTTGAAATTTAGTTTTAAAGTTTGTGATGTCAGAGCTTTAGTGGGGTTCTGTCCTTTTCATTTTACAAAGCTTTGTTAACAAGAAGTCCTTGTTGAATAAAAGTCTATAGAAGGAAGTAGACATTAGATAAGATGAAGAGATGACTCATTAGTTAAGAGCCCTTACTGCTCTTAAAGATAACAGGTGTTAAGTTCCCAGCACCCATGTTGGACAGTTCTTAACTGCCTATAACTCCAGCTTTAGAGGATCCCATGCCTTCTAGCCTCTGTACTCACATGCACATAATTACACCAGACACATGTGCATAGTTAAACATAAAATAACTCTTAAAACAATAAAATACAACTTTATTTATAGAATTAGAAATTCAATGTAAATTAATTTAAAAGCCCCATACTTAATTATGTAGACAACAGTGACTTCTCATTGGTCAGACATGTGCTGAGTTCCTGCTTTCTTCTACATTCTCTGGTAGCTCACAACAGAGAGCTTTCAAAATGCCCTAGCATCCTGGGTGAACTGAATAATGTCTCTGTTGTTTGGCATCATCACCAGCATCATCCAGGAGCATATGTTGCAACCTAACCTTGCAAAGCCGTTTGCTTTGTGTTGAGATCACATTGCTCCAAGACACTGCCCTTATAGTCAAGGAGACTCAGCTACTTGGACAGACAGGACATGCACATAAAAAGATAATTAACAGTGCCAAGCAGCATATGCTAAGTGCCAAATCAGTGGCAGCAACCATAAATTCTCCCTGAGTTTCATGGAGGGAGATCAGCACTACAGAATCTGGAGTGGGAGGCCTGGTGGAGGAAGTAGAAGACCAAGTCTTGACCTTGCTGCTTGTGTAAAATTTAAGTAAATATTTTCCTAAAGGTAGTAAAACTATATCTTGTTGACTTCTCATGCATACTTATTCAAATTCTACTTTAAAACGAAGGTTGTAGTACTGGATATATAAGATTTAAGACAAGAATTCCCTTTCTTCTTTGTTTTTCTGTCTTCATTTATAGGTCAATGTCTAAAACTGCCAACCAAGAATACTGTTAGATGACAAGTGAGATGCTCAGCAGGTAAAAGCATGTGGCATCCATGTTTGATGACTTGAGTTTCATCCCTGAGGCCCACGGTAAAAAGAAAGACAGGACTCCCCAACTTTGTCCTCTGACCTCTGAAGGGCAGCCATAGTACATGCCTACGTGCGCTTCACCTTTGCCCCCGCTACACATACTAATAATAAATATAATTGAAAATTGGAAAAGAATAAAAGAAATCAGTTGGAAACATATCTTAGGGAGAGAACAGAAAAGCATTGACCTATATTTATGTAAAATGACACTGATTTGTGAAGGCAGTCATCATATTCACAGACATCCCAGCCTACCTTTGCTTCACCAGTGCTTACCACACGTGTTTTGTATTTCATATTAAAAGCAAATCTGCTTTCTTACCATTAAGGAGAGTGAAATTGTGCTCAACAATTTTTCCATTAAAAGAATAAGAAAATGCTTGTTAACATATAATTTATTCACTTAATATGATAAGAAAAGCACTTGATTTCATTTTCCTCTAAGTATAAAAGACAGTCACAAAGACTTGTTTTTATGGTGATACAACAGAAAATGTCCCTGCCCAGATGGAAAGATAGTATTTGTTAGGATTAGAAGAAAGAAAACTCCTGTGTTTAAAGCCCTGCAATGAATGTATCTAACACAAGTTGACATAGAGGATATATTATAGAGTAACACTAAAATTAATCATCAATTAACCAAGTTTGGAAATGCTGCTGGACAAAAGAAAGATGATAATAACTTATTATGTGCATCTTGAAAAATCCACACAAACAGTAATGCCCAAGTTCTTTCTGTCTATGGTAAAGTACAGTTTAACTTGCCTCACATAGAACTTAAGACAGAGAAAATGACATTGATCTGTTTTAATAGCAGAGAGTAGAAAATAACAGAGTCAGGTTTCCTCATGTTACCAAATGCATTCCTCTCTGTCTATGTGCATCAAGATGCACAGGCAGTGTTTAGTCAGGAATGGGTCCTCACACCCAGGCTAAGGGCATGAAATCCCAATTCCTAAAAATTCCTTTTCAAATGTAAATACATTACTTCTGTCTCTGCTGCTCCTGATACATTCTTCACTTTTCGCTTTTACTTTTCCTCCTCCAAACTCCTAGAGGCAAAAGACTTCATAATGGCAACAGGTAAAACTTACTTAGGGCTGGGAAGTTGCAAAGGTTACACGATAGAAAATTTCTTTTCATCCTGTTGAAAGGCTGGACTGTTTATTTCATCAGGATTTCATTGTGCTCAGACAAAAATAAAGTCAAAACTATTTCGAATTAGAAACTATCTATTATGATTCATTTCTTAGAAGCCAAGCGTTTCAAAGTTATGGAGTTTAAAATGTCTGACATTTATCAGGTTGTGGGACTTGCTTAAAGGAGGATAATTCTATGCACTTCTCAGCAGTGATTGTTTCAACACCAGGAAATCTCTTTTGCATTTCAAAACAAATAGAATTGGAAGATTCAAGTCACAACTAATGCTCATAATTTGTCCTCCATCATGATCAAAGAGCTTACAAATAATGACACATTAAATAATGTAAGAAAGACTAGATACTTTTTTCATACCCATCTTACCATTTCTTATATTAGTCTATATTTGGTTATCTTTATTTTATCTAATTATTATAAATTAGGGTTTGTTTTTTTTTTTTTTCCTAAACAAGATCTCACTAAAGAAGCCCAAGTTGATTTTACACTACTGATTCTTCTTCCCCAGTGCTGAGATTATAGATGTGGACCAACTTGCCTTGTTCTTGTTAGTTTTCGTTCTTCTTACTGCTTTTTGTCTTACCCATATCTCAACCCTGTTTGTTCCTTCATTAAACTCTTTCCTCCTGGGGATCTACCTATATTTGTTTCCTACACTTACCCTAACAAAATTCCATAGGCTCTGTTCAACCAATTGGATATGAAAACAAACATTATATAAATTATTGCATCTGCCTGAACATTAGCAAACTTTTCTTGTCTTTCTTTCTTAAACACTATAATAACCATTTCGCAGTATTTATAGTATCTATTTTAAGTAACCTAGAGATAATTCAGAGAGATACGCTTAGGTTATATTCAAACACTGTATCTTAATTATACAATACAGTTTTGCCTAAATTACTTGAATACCCATGAGTTTTGGAATCTTTGGGGGTCTTGGCAATAATCTCTTATAGATACTTAGTATTATGTGTGTGTGTGTGTGTGTGTGTGTGTGTGTGTGTGTGTGTGTGTGTGTGCATAGCGGTGTATTTCATGATAGTTCTATAACCTGAATATCACCAACTAAGGTAACTTAGTATAGTTTTTTCTTTTGGTTCTTTTTGGTTTGCAGATTCCTTTGTTTTGTGAATCTAGAAGAATCTCTCTATTAATAAAAAAATCAGTAATACCAGATTAAGTTCTATCCTAATGATCTCGTTTATCTTAATTAAATCCTTAAAGGTGCTGTTTTCAAATACAGCCCTGTTCTTAGCTACTGAAACAATTAATTCTTAAGGATAAAATCTTCTAAATAGAACTTCAGTGAGGGACACTTCAGGACTCCTTTTGACTTTCCAGAGTTATGTTCTGTAAGCATGACCCACTCATATGTAGCATTGCTTTAAGTACAGATAACTCAAAACTCAATCTGGCTATAATCAGAAAGAAAAATTCTTAATGCATACTAATAAAGTTCAGGATAAATGTTTCATATCTTGAGGCACAGTTGGACCTAGGTTACTGTATTCATTTTATCATGTGTTGATGACACTCAGTTCATCAATTCCATTTCCTCTAAAATAGTGTCTTTCTTAGATAGATTCTTCCTGTGTTCTAAAATGACTGCCAATCCTTGAAACCATGGTCCATTCCTTAATCAATGACTCCCCTTTTCTGTTGTTGTTGGTGGTGGTGTCGTTTGTATCCATCATGATATCAGTCTTATGTCAAAAATCAAAAGAATATTCTAATCTATAGTACCTACATAGTTGGAGACAAAAATGTTTGGAGTGAATCCCCACAGGGTATGTATGGGTGTCTTCAGGAAATCAAGATGCTTTCTTTAGGTGTGTGAGGATGTGTGGTGGAACAGGTAACACCAGTGATTTATTCAACCTGCCAAGAAGCCTTTCTTTTCTCACAAGCTCCCAATTTTTCTCAGACTCCCTGGGTTGCTTTTCTTCCCTGAGATCCTTTGTTCCAACTATATAGTACCTCATACATGCCATCTTTGTTGCATGATCCTTTGGCATGTTCTTCTGTATCTATGACCAAGGACATAGAGAATCATCATATTGTTTTTCAAATGCCTAATAGAAAATGAAGATTTTGTGTTTCTGTGAATGTACATATAATTTTAACTCAAGGAGCCATGATGGGTAGAAATTATTTTGCTATGATAGTTTACTACCATTTTTAATATAAACAATAGAAAAGAAGCTAATTTTTTAGAACTTCCCGAGAAGAAAACACATCTTATTAAATCAGAGTCTGGCAGAGCTTGAAAACAGTGTATGGATATCATAAGATATTATATTGTAGTTTACAAACTGAGTGTTCTTGACCAAATTTTATTCTGTCTCTAGATCTGGGTACTTCTTTCTTCTAAAAGCAACCTGAATTTGGATTAAATTTGATATATCTTCATAACCTTGGAATGCTTGATTTGTGAGAGAAGGTGGTTCACATTGGGGAGGGAAAGAGGGCTAAATCTAGGAATGCATTCAGTGATTCACAGCCTTGTCTAAAGACACAGGTCCTAGAATTTGGATTGTTTGTGGGAGTTCTAAAACCATCTGATGTGTAAATCTACCCCTGTCACAGGCAGCAGAGATGAACTAAAGACAAACCTTGCATCTTTTTTCTTTCCAATAACACTGAACATCAGTGTCTAGTTGATACACTGCCTCTTGTAGCCAGCGTGCATCTATGTCTATGCTTAGCTCAGCCCAGGATATCAATATCTTGTTCCTCTAACATTGTCTGCTTTGTTCTTCCTCTACTGTAAGTAAATATTATCCAAGATTAATGCCTGTATTTATTCCCCAAAGCCTCTCCATTTACTGTTTCTCATGTTAGGGGCAGATGGCAGCCTGGCAGAGTGGCAACAATTCCTTTTGCATTGCCTGGAGTTTTTCTTGATCAACAAATATCTTGTGAGAATGTAGGAAACCTCTGTTTTCTGTAAGGTCACAAATTCTGTAATAGTATGCAGTTTTTCCTTTTTTAAACAAATCTACAGTCTAGACATCTATGATTGGAGGATCCTGCCCACCCACTTCATTACTTCCTGACCCTTATCTGAATGCCTGCCACCTGGTAGATGTTCAATGAGTATAATTATTAATGATTGAAGGAGTGAATAAATAAATGAGTAAGGGCCTTTCATTTGAGATATCCATATTCCATCAACATAATTTTCCATTTTAACATCTGTAGAACAATCAATGTCAGCATTCACTTACTGCTGACCAGATCTTTGTGTTGAATCTGCTATTGTTTACATGTATGTGAACACAGCCACAACTGCAATTGGGTTATGTGTATCTTTGCAATACATAACCGATGCTGAATGCAGAGTTTTGAGTTGTTGTGTTTCTTTTGTTTTTTGGTTTATTTTTTTGTGGGGGCAGCTTTAAATATAGCAATTTTATGTTTATTTAGTGACTATTTGAAACAGTATTGTTCCACCTGTTAACCAATAACTGTCCATTCTTATGTTCCCATAAGTTGGAAGAACATCAGGGTTTATAAAATGGGGTATCAACAACTATGGAATTTTTCACCCAGATGGTTGCAAGGCACTGTTTTAAGAAATGCTGTGTCTCTAGCTATCTAGCCCATGAAGCTTTCAAGTACTGAAGAACACAGAATAATATAGCCTCTAATACAAAAACAATGACTCAGAAGTGTTGTAGGACAAATATGAAGAAATGTCAAGAAGTATAGATGCTGTAACTTGTGGTGTCTGGTGGTACTCTGAGTGTTACTGTGTCTATAGGGCTTCATATATATACACACTAAGAGAGGGTGTCATCTACATTTACCTCTTAAAATATTTAAGCATTCTTGCAGCTGCTGTTCTGAAGAGTTCATTCTGCAGCAAGCACTCTGGGTATCTCTGTAAGTGATGGAAAGCATATCCTTGGTGGGCTTCTAAGATGCAGACCCGCCTTGTCTCTCCCTCAGCTGTCTGTCTCATGCTGATAGCAGTCTTCCCTATCACTTAATTTCCAGAATTACCATCTACACTCTTCCTCTAAAAAAGAACCAAAATTATTTCACATATTTTGTTACAATGATGGAAAGTTGAGAAGCATATTTCATTTCTCTCAGTGGGTTTTTCTCTGTTCATTTTTTTACTCCTCCTTCTTCTTTAAAACATCTTTCCTCTTCTAAATCAGAAAAGAACTCAAGGAAAAACCACAGACAACACAACTTTAAATATTCTACTGATATTACTGTTTCACAACAGGAAGAAACAATGGTTTGTAATATCATTTGGATTAGCTTCTTCTCAGCCATTAGTTTTTCTCTCTGCCTATGGCTTTATCTCATTACTTAGTATATGCAGTTGCCAATGGTAGCAATCAGGATTGTGTGCATTCTACTTCCTGTTACTTGGGAAAGAAGATGTATTTCTTAGAATGAGAATTTTTCCCTAAATTAATCGATGCATGTCCTTTTCCCTTGATTTGGTTCCCAAGCCTGTTGTTAAGTCAATCCTTGTTGTTACTGAAATGGTTTGTACCATTTGATTTAGAATGGAGATGCACAATTAAGATTCCTGTGCTGGGTGATGGGATTATCATAAATAGCTTGTCACTTAAGGAAAGGTCATGTCCCTGAATTTGTGTCTTACATGCAGGGGGAAGAGCAGAATGGTGATGAAGGGGAGACCAAGATCCCCTTCATGCTCCTACCTCCTTCCTCTAAATGATCTGGCAGCTCAGAACTAACATGTCCCCAAATCCATCACCTTCTTGTCTTTTAGAGTACATCTATTCCCACAGTGTTTTCCATACTGTAAATTTTGCTGACATTTTCTGGATATTGTAGATGATCAATAAGACAAGAAGTTAATTTTGATCGCACTTTAACACCAGTCAAAACACCTCATTCATCCATGCAGCTGCTTTTTAAGTACTGTGCATATAAATGTATAGATAGCATACTAGGCAAATAAATAAAATTGGCACAGGAGATTATAAGGAAAACATATATCCATTAAAACACTAAACAAATATTTATATGCTAATGAAAGAATGTGATACATGTTCTGAAGGTAAGGATCGAGAGAGAGAGAGAGAGAGAGAGAGAGAGAGAGAGAGAGAGAGAGAGACTATGGTGGAATGGTGGATAGAAAAATCCACTTTAAAGAAATGATAGCATCTAAATTCTAAAATCAGAAGGAGGCAGAGTTGCAGAGGGAGGGGATAAAACAGCTCCACAGAAAGCAAGCACCACTCCCACCCCCGACCCCAGACACACACACACACATACACACAAAGCAGCAGCATTGAAAAACTGAAAGCCTTCCAGGAAGACCCGGTTACAACACGAGGCAGAGTTAGAGTGCTTTGAGAAGAATCAATGACACTCCTCACAGCTGCCAAGGACTGTAGCATGAATTCTAATAAAAACTCAGAGCCAGATATTGGGATAAATGCTGAAATATCAGAGAGACAAAGGAGCCAGCCACTATCGAGACTTCTTACCTCTACCAAATCCTAAGGCCCAAAGGGTTTGAGATCCTGTCTTCTCCCAAGCTGTTTTATATTCCTCTCTCCACACAGTCGTATCTCTTCCTGTCTCCACCCCTAGTGCTGCAATTAAAGGTGTGTGCACCTCCCAAGTACTGAGATCAAAGGCATGAGGTCTCAAGTGCTGGGATTAAAGGTGTGTGCCACCACTGCCTGGCCTCTATGGCTGGCTCTGATCTTCAGGCAAGCATTGTTTAGAGCATACACAAATTATCAGCACAAAGGCATTAGAAGAGATGATGAGTAAAGAGCCGTTGTTCATTTTGGGCATCGTGCCTATCTTTGAAGACCTGAGGCAACCCTATTTTAATGGGGTGGTGGGAACAAAACTAAGATTGAAGTATCTGGAGAAATGATTGCCAGATGGCTAGATGGGGACGTTCTGTGTGCAGATACTTGTGAACCTGTTTCTGTGAGCTAGTATAGAGAGAAGCATTTGATCTCTGCAGAAATCATATCACCATAGACATAGATTCATATAGATGTTTTGTTTATTTCTGTGTTTATTTCGTGATTGAAAACTAAAAATATTAACTTGCTCATCAGAAGTTTCATGAGAACAGGAATATTTTGCTGTTCTAATTATTGGGGTTTCACTTGATACATACTAAATACTCATCTATGCTTTAAACATTAAGTGAGAACAAACACTGAATAATGTTTGTGGGGGTAGGAGAAAATGCAACTGTCAAGTATAAGATACAAGGCCCCACATGCATGAATACATCTTTCAGAAGGATTGGTAGTATGACCCAACACATTGTAAATGTTTGCTTAATATTTATACAAGTGAGGACATTTTGTTTTTAATGTAATAAAAGCAAGGGAAAAAAATGACAGCAGAGGAACAAGGTCTCTAGCTTTGGGAAGAAGTTTCTAGAATCCAGTTTTTGAAGCACCTTAAAGTAAATGAGGCAAGATGGTCCAATGAAAGTCGAGAAGGTCCTGTGACATTCTCCATTAGTACTGGGAACACAGACAGTTTCTCGTTTTTGTGACTGAAATATCTCAGAGAACAACTTCAGCGATGGCGGATTTATTTTCTTTGCAGCTTCAGTGAGCAAGCATAGTCGATGGTTCCCTTGGCCTTGTGTACTGGGGTAAGATACCTTGTTAGTATATGGCTGAGGAACACCATTCTGGTGGACAAGAAACAGCCAGTCATCATGAAGGGGCCGAGCACATGCACCCAGGAGCCTGCCCCTGTATAGTTCCTTCCATTAGACCACCACAAACCTAAATTTTCTAACCCTCCCCCAAATAGCAGCAGCAACTGGGAACTAAGCAGGTCAGAGTAAGAGTTTCTGGAGGAGGCTTCTTATTCAGATGGAACCATCGTGAAGAAATATCACAGATATCTAGACAATTTGAGAACCCCTGCCGCTATAAATCTGTATGGAGAAGAGCTACTTTTTGCCTGATTGCTTTGCTTCAGGGTTTACCTTTGAAATCATGTGGCTATGGAGCTATGGATAGCTCTGGTGAAATATGTAGTGGCCAAGTGAAGTGCAGTGGCAGGGGCAGGTGGGGGCAAGTGAGGTGCAGTGGTGGTGGTGGGGGAGGGCAGGCAGAGAAAATTCCTTCCTTGGGAGGAGCTCAAAGAAGCCCAAGCTGATGGCATTGCAGGTTGGGCTCAGCCCACTTTTGTCAGGAGCTAGGGCTGAGAAGTGCTCCTCTTGTGGAGGACAGCTCATCAGCCTATCTTCCCCATATATCTCTCTAACATCTAGATCTATCTCCATTTCCTCCCCTCTGACCCTTTTCCAAGTCCTACTTGACCGTCCTGTTCACACACTATCTTTCTTCCCTCCCTTGTCCTCTCATCCAATCTTTTTGTGCTGATGCGAGGTTGAGTTTCCCTGTCTCCATCACTCAAAGCATCTGCCCGAGGCTTTTACACCGTATCTGGGGCAAGTCTAAAAGCCTTACCTTGGCCTTCAAGACTTTCTGTTATCCCATCAGACTTTCCATACTGAATTATTTTCTGGTTGATCTTTGGTGAAAATGTGTTTTGCATTCTGTCTCCTTTGATCTCCCCCTTCCATGATTTAGCCTGGCAATGGTTCCCTCTCCCTGCCAGTGAAAATCATGTTCGTGACATTAAACCAGGTCTTGTTGGACCTTTATTTATAGTTTATTTATTTATGCTTCCTCGTCCTTTTGAAAAATGGTTAGATTTTGTGCCTTCTTTTCATATTATGACGATTTGTCAGAGGGCAATCACATCCAAGGAAAGAGGATGCTTTTGTCTTTAGAGCACATTTTAATAGTAAACCATGATCATTACAATAATAACAATAACATACTCAATTGCCCAAATAAGGGAAAAGCAGTGTTTCTATTTGACCCAAGCACCATTCTATTTATCACACACACTAACCTCAATCCACACACTAAAACATTAATTATAGTTTTTAAAAATGTCCATGTGAGAAATGTCATGGGAATATGTCCACACCACGTGACCCACACTTAAATGCCCGTATTTCTTATTCAAGGAGACAACTATTGCCTGTAAATCAGTGAGAGTCTCCATTAAGAGTGTCCTTTATGGCAGTGAGGAGGCAGTGGTCCCAGGATACGTTCCCAGCATTGGGCAGCTTGATTGAGAGGACCCAGGCACTTTGTAAGCTTACAATTCTACCCGCTGTAGCCTTCCTCCAGGGGATAGGTGCTGTGTTTATACTGCAGGCTGTGAGCACCGTCTCTCCCTGCTTCCCAAGGGACACAGAGCTTTTCTCTTTTTTTTTTTCCCCCAGGGGATCATAGTACTTCATCACTTGTATGCACACAGAGTGCCATCCTGTGGTCTAAAAGGAGCTGTGTTTGTGTGTGGTGGTGGCAGCCTGTGGTATTTAGAAGGAGTTTTACGAGGGACAAAAATATAATAATAGAAGTAAGATTTAGCAAGATTTCCTGAAAGCATGACCAGAGAGGGGAGGAAGGAAGAAGAATGTACAGAAACACCTTAAAATTCCTGTCAAATCACTTCCAATTATAATCCTCATCTGGCCCATTGCTGGTTCTATTCTGGTGCCTAATTCTTAGTTGCCATTTTCATTCCTCTGCTGGTTTCCATGGTTTCATCCCCCCCCAAAATGTACATTAAAATGATGTTTGCTTTTGTCTTAATTTCAAAACAGATTTTAAAACGCTAATATTTGTAGTGTCAAGAGATTAGGTAACTTGACTTAAGGAAATAAGGCATTTCACACTTGGGCAAACAGCAGTGGAAAAATGCTTCCCTAACAAAGGATGCAGGGTGGCTCTCTCCCAGTGCCTAAAGCATGGAAAATCTCAGGAAGTGAAATGTGACATATGATTTTAATTCTCTTTCTTAATTCTAGCAAGGGCACAGGGAAACAGGTGTTTACATTTGCTTCTGGGAGAAGTGTCAAGTGATACAAATTTCCTGTGTGATATCTGTCTTTAAAAAAAAATAGAATAAAATACAATTTGTGGCTTTCTGTGTGTTCTAGTATTTTTCATTTTTCAGTAAATACCATATAAGTTTATATCATTTACAGTAATTTGATAATTTTTCAGAAACCTACCTATCTGATAATAGTTATGGCTTTCTATTTATAAGAAGTCACAAAATAGATGTGCCAAACACTTGCTGAAAGTGATTTTATAGACAAAAGAATAATGCCAGAGAAAATATTCTCAGCATGTTGAGATGTGCTACCAAATTATAGAATTCGTTACTTTGTTCATATAATGACCTGAATCAGACTGAGGAAAAGCCTCCTTCCTCATTAGAACTTGAAAACCCCAGAGAAAGCCAGGCAATGGAGATTAAAGTAGTAGATTCCTCATGTTTACCACCCCTCAACTTCCTTTTCTTACACCAAAATGTGAACACTAGGCCACAGGTAGACCCAGACAGTGGTACTCATTCCCTTTTTAATGGAGAAGGAACTCTTTCTGTTTACTTCCCCCATCTGCCACATTGTTGCCAAGGTGATTGATACCCTGCTTTCTCGGAGGATAAATAACCAAAGGCTGAAGAGGTAAGGATTGGGTTCTTGTGCTGTTCCATTCTAGAGATGAAAGTTTCTAACTTTTAATAGCAGGAGACGTTCAAGGACAGTGTTTCTCTTTTAATAATCTGCAACTGTTGATTTTGTCCAAATTAGCTGAAGACTCAGAAGTCACCAGTGCAGGAAGGTAGAAGAGCTAACATTTTAACTTTTCCAAAAGCCGAAGTCTGCTCCCAACTGCATTTCTCTCCATCTGTCTCTGCTTTCACCTTTGAAAGCGCTAGGAAATATGGATACAATAGTGTGTATGCATATGTTATCACACTTTTACTATAATTGGTCATTCACATACATGTATAACATAAAGATTACATATAATATAAAATAATACAAAATTGATATGACATACTTTTCTTTGTACTCTGTAAGTTTTATGTTCTCATTATTATATCATGACTATTAGTATTTTTTCAAACACTTCTATATTTACAATAAAAATTTTAAACTATAAGGGCTAACTTACTCCAGTACATAATTATGACTTTAAGTTCTTGTTGTGAAGCTAGAATCCTTCCACATGTGTGGCCAGGTACTCTTTCTCCAGTAAGTAAGGCGGGTGCAGGGCAATTGCCTGTTACCCTCACATACATGAGCAATAGAGATTCTTCTGCTTGCTCATATATATATATATATATATATATATATATATATATATATATGTATGTATGTGTGTGGGTGGTGTGTGTATGTGTGTATATATCTGATATATATATATACATATATATATATGATGAAGTAGATTGTGTAGGTTTGTGGGGAACATGGGAGGACAGAGGAGGTAGAGGACACATTTAGTTAGGAATAGACAATTGCAAGGAATGCAAGATTTCATATTTCTATCCCCAAGAAAACCCTCTCCCTGGCTAGCATCTCATCATCCTTATCTGTCATCTCTCATCATTCATTTTGACAAGTTTATAGAAAATCAGTGAATACCAAGATACTTACCCCAACTGAAATATTTCTGAACAAGACAGAATATCCAGATGAGGCAGTTATTAAAATATTGTCAATAAGCTTTTGATTGTATGTATTAGGAACTGTCCTTAACCTTTTGCATGTACAGTCTTACTTGTTCCTTTCAAACAATAACCCAGCAGAGAGATAAATGTCTATTCACTGTCAGTAGATGAGAAAGTTCAAACAAGCTGTGAGATAAATATGTGTTCAGTCTTAGGAAGAATTGAAGGAATTGTTCAAGGTCAGCATAGCAGAGATGGCACCTAAGGCATTCCTAATCTGTTGACTCCCTAGTTCAAGCTCTTTGCTAACAGACCCAGAATGTGTCACAGCCTGCTTCTTCCCACAGAACCTACTAATTAATTTTCTGACATCCTGGTGTAAATTTGATATGGTAGAATTCCCAAAATTTTAGAGAAATACTATCAATGTTCAAATCTGTCAAATAAAGTTTACCAAAACTAAGCAAAAATTCAAGAAATCCAGAGCACATTTGTGTTTAAGAAAAATAGATATGTAAGTGACTGTTACACAAGTGTATGAGCATGTGACAAAATCATAGGCTAGTCCCTCCCTGACTCAGTGGCCTCATCTCCCATACCTTCTGTTATTTTCAGTTTACCTTCTAGTTACAAGGAATAAAACCTCAGGATGAATCACTTCATTTCAAAGGATTTTTTTCCTGCCCTTTTGAATTTAAATTTGAAAATGGAAAGCTTAAGAAATTCTAGAATCTAGCCTTTTAATATGAAATTTAATTTAGGATATGGTGTGGAAGAAAGGCTGTAGATTCCTTAATGAATTCTGAAGGAACCTGACATTAAATATTGGTAATTATTTAATTTGTTTTTAAATGAAGGCTCCAAATCCATCCCCTCATCGAGCTTCCAGATGTCCCAAGCATCAGTGTGACAACCGAAAAGGCAAAACGCTTTAAAAATGATGAGAAATCTCATTTTTGGAACCAGATGACAGATACAAAAGTTGGCAGGAGGTTTAAAAGAAAACAGCATGCAGAGGGAGAGACCTAAAAATACTGTAAACAAAACGGAAAGACAACTTGGAATTTCACTCGAGAAACGTAGATTTTAATGCAGCGACTTATTTTCCTCTTTACAATGTGATCTGATGAATTTTTGCTGTAAGAGATCAAAAAAAACAAATTGTAAATTCTCTGTATGTTAGATACGTGTGTGCGCATATGCATATACATGCTAAGATTTGAGTGTGCATTAAATATGTGCTTCTCTACCATGGCACTGCAACAAGCTTCCACACCTGAGATGGTTCACATCTTATTTCTTTGATAACACTTTACTCTGGGCAAGAGAATATCTAAGGGCAGTATTTGTTTGTCTGTTTTTTAATTAAAATATAATTATATAATTTCCTACTCTTTCTCTTCCTTCCTATTTCTTGCATGCCTGCCCCCACCTCACAAATTCACAGCCTCCTCTAGTTTACCCAGGGCTCTATAAATGTCACTGTGCATCAGAATGCACTGGACGGTTCTAGAAAAACAAGTGGCCAGCATTTCACCTGTATCCTCTGATTTAAGGAATCTTGTGAGATGTCTGACAATAGGGATGTCTTTGGGCACCACCTATGCTGGAGGCACCTGAAACACATGAAGAAAATACTTAACTTGCCTAGGGAACGGGGAAGTAAAAGAGGAGCCTACTGCTTCCACCTCTTCCTGAAAATCAGTAAAATGCAAATAGATGCTGTGTACACAGTGCTGGTGGAGCAGGATAGGGAGAAGGGATCTGAAGAACTTTAGCCTTGACAAGCTTAGCTAAATGCATATCTTAAGGAAATATGGAAAAAAGGAAATGTGGAATAATGTGTAATTGTGTGCTTGGAAGAAAGGACTTTAGAAATACAATGTTTATTACACGCCACTCCATGTATCTTGAAAATGACTGTTTTGTTAATTTGTGTTTATGATAAATACTTGATAATGTAAAACAAAAGCAAAGCAAAAAGTCTCACTAATTCCTCCTTCAAATGATGATCCATAAATTAAGCCAGCAGAGCACTCTAGACCCATAACTGCACATCTCTGTAATTAGACATAGATGTGGGCAGCCAAGCTTTATCTGGATACTATGGTTAAAACCTAGCCGCCTTTATCTGGATGCATATAATATAAACCACATGGAAGCGTTTTGAAATTTATTGGAGTTACAATAAAATATATAGCCACTTCAATCATATCTTCAGGTCACATCTAGAACTGAAACATTGATGGAAGTAAATGCCAGAAAGGACTCAACAAAATATGAAATACAAGGTGTGGAAACCTGTTCTATGAAGCTGAGATTTAAAAAAATTCAAGAGTGCACACAAATAAGACAGGGAGTGGTAGATTATGGCAGCCAACTATGGCATTTAGTTAATGATGCTGCAGTTCTACCTCTTACCAGATCACATCTCATCTCTTCTCTTCTCTTCTCTCTCTCTCTCTTACATACACACACACACACACACACACACACACACACACACACACACGCACACTCCTTATTCTCCTCCTTTCAAGCTATTCTTTCTTTTCTCCTCACTTCATTCCTTTTTTATATGCAAGAAAAATTTCTACAAACCTACCTGGTCTCAGGTACTGGCCATACTGCAAAGTTTTGGCGGATTCTAAAATGATTATGAGAGGTCTTGTTTCAACCTATGTAGACATTTGCAGTTGTTTAACAGAATAAGCATTAATCAAATAACAGCTGGAGTCCTGTGAGCTAGATATGCGTGCTATGAAAGCACTGACAGAGGGACCAGTCATGTTGAAGGGTCAAGGCTGCTTTCTCTGGAAAAAGGATATTTGAACTTCCTTGGCTTTAGAGAATAAGGGAATTTCTTATATCCCCTTTATATTCTTGGAAACTAGAACACTGCCTGGAACAATGCCTAAGTGTGTTTTGAATAAAGAACTGAGAGTCTAACTATGAATACTACTAGCTGAGTAAAGGGTAAAATAGTAACAAGGGTAAAGGATGCTGCTGCTGTGCCTGAACATGTGTGATCTTGGCTGTGCCCCATACACATGGTTACAAGTTACATGCAGCTATTGAGTTCCTGAAAGGTCTACAAAGTCATTTATTCCAAAATGAGTTGCAATATAAGTCTCACATACAGAACTGGCTTTGAAGCATTGATATGAAAAACAAGAATGTAAAATAGCCCCGTGATAAATTCACAAATATTGAAGCTATTGTATTTTTGCATAGGTTGGGATAAATAAAATGTACCACTAAAATTAATTGAGTCTGAATTTAACATGGTTATTAGAAAATGTCACATTACATACGTGCCTTGCATTATACTTTGCTCACAGAGAAGGGATATATAATGTATGTGGCTTTTTCATTTTTTTTAATTTTGATGGAGGTGTCACATGAGGAGGAGAAAGTAACATGTATTGCAAACTTTGGCTCTCTGATCTGAAATCAAGACCTTCGCATTCCGTTTGTTCTTGCACTATAGTGAGTTCCTTCACAGAGATAACCATGCGTCCTGCTGAAACGCTGTTATGTTATAAAAACTGTTTTGATCTATTATTTGATTGTCGTATTGTGCATCTCAATACAAAAATCTTAGCATCCAAGAATGCTGCTGAGTGAATAGACATAGTGAGCCGCTTTGGAGAAGTGTGGCAATGGATATAAATGCCAGCCATATATTTTCACAGCTCTCATTCCCCGTTGGTTGGCTCAGGGATCTTATGTTGATTGGGTGGTTTAGGGTTTTATGGTAAACTAGTGATATATGAAGGAAAAATGGTTCCCTCTGTGAAGGAGGAATAACTATGAGAAACATCAGAGTAGAACCATATTCTCTATGTAACATCAGCTTGTAGGTGCTTTAAACCGCTGAATAGGGGAAAAAGTGTTAATGATTAGTCTCTTTATATTCTGAATACATTCCGAGTGATTGTGGTGTCTGGGAAACAAAGAAACGTGCTGTACAAGTTAATTTGGAAGTCCAGCTTTGTGTGTACACAGACACTGGAAGCCTGAGAACATTCTGCATATACATGAGATTTTAGAGAGGACTCTGGCTTCACATAGGTAACACACAGACCTAGGAATAAAACAAAACAACAGCCACCCTTGGAAATATCAATAATCCTCAACATTAATTGAAATTGTGTGGGATTAAAATAAATAAAATGCATGTTAATGCCTATTGGTTATGTGTCTACAATGCTTTAGGTAGTATTTTGTGCCCTTATTATATCTTTTGTTCACTTGAAATTAGGAAGAAATGACTACTAAGATTTTCTTGAGGGAGAATATATATAACAGAAGCAGTTTTTCTGATTGGGACAAACCAATTTGCATATACAATATGTTATACAGTTTGTCTCTCACATACATACTTGCCCCAAATTGCTATGTGTCTGGGCTAGCCTTCACTGTGACAGTTAATATGATAGCCAACCTCATTGGATTGAGCAATGGCAGAGATATTAGTAAATGGCACATCTGGAGGCATCTCTGAAGATGTTTCCAAAGATTAATTAATGGCGGCAAGGCCACCCTCAGTGTGGATACCACTACTCAAACAGAGATTGAATGCCAGAGAACAAAGACAAAAGGCTGCTAGCATAGGCCTCTCTCTGCTTCCTGACATCCAAGAGCAGAGCGACTTTGCTCTCACACACCCGCCTGCCATGATGTTCTGCCTTCACAGCTCAGAGGCAATGACACCAGCTGACTGTGGACAATATCTTTAAAATCTTGACCCCCCTAAGTAAACCTTATAAGTTGTTTTCTCAAGTGTTTGCCACATAAAATGCAGGCAATATGCTCACCTTCATAAACATAAAGGATTTCACACCTCCCTGAGGTTTTCAGCTGTATTAAAAAAGAATAAAATTGTCTTTGGACTCTGTTTTAGAAAGACAATGATGTCCTTTTCACCTTCATGGAAAGCATGGGCACACACTTGTTATTTTTTGCTTTGAGCATAATGTTTTCCACAAATCCAAAGTTAGACCAATAGAATTGCAGCTTAATCTTTCTGGGGGCCCATATGGTAGATAATATTGGTTAAATATTTATTGAAAGCCTACTACTATACCAAGACAGGTCTCTGCTTAGCAATATTAGAGATGAATCATCATCCATGTTTTCAGTGCAGAAAATTCCTCAGCAAAGATTGTTCAGGAAAACTAAGTGAGGGAGAAAGATGCTCTCAGAGCCAAGGTCAGGCCTTTTTGGGGGCCCAGTATGATAGAGTTTTCCTGGCCTTTGCTCAAGTAGGGGTTCACAAGGTTAATTTGCTCTATGCTTCTGAAACCCAAAAGAGAAAATTTTAGAGGGTTATGAAATATCTTCTCTGAGGTTAGGGAAAACTTTGCAGAAACAAAGAAAGCTGCAGAATAGAAGTGTCAAAGGTGATAAAGAAAGATATTGAGGGAGAGGAGAGGCTGAGGCCAAAGCTTGAGGAAATATTAGCCTTGTGTATAGTTCAATAAGTGTGATGGACTATAGCTGTTTGTTAATGGCAGCCAAACAGTGTTTTAAAACAGCTCAAAGAAAATATTTACTTCAGCCATTCGGGTAGCTAGGTGAGGAGCAGGTGGGTTGTTTTTCTATATGTTGTCATTTGGGGAAGGCAGGGACCCACACTGATAGAGACTCTGCCATCTTCACATGTATTCCACTGTTTTCTCTATTTCAATCTGCTGTATAGGAAAAGAAACATAGGCTCACACTATGTTGAAATATTTCTTCTGTGTTACAGACTGAATAATTTCTGTAGGAAGATATTTAATTCTTCACAGCCACAGAGGCTAGAAAGTCCATGTGGCAGCATCTGGCATGGGCCTTCTGCTGTGTCATTCATGACAAAAAGCCAAAGGCCAGGAAGGGCATATGTAAAAGGGTATGAGGCAAGCAGTTATCACTCACCCATCTCTGTGATAGTTTATCCATTCCTGAGGGTAGAACGCTCATTGTCTAATCATCTCTTAAAGATACTGCTTCTGCTGTCAATTTGGGATTAAATATACAACACAGAAACTGCAGGAGTACATTCAAACAATTGTGGCTCCCAAAATTCATACTAATTTTCACATACAAAATGCATACATTTCATCACACTATTTCCAAAGTTTTAACACATTTCATGTCCATGTCAATAGCAGGCACAGTAACCCCTGTAATACATTTGTAATCTCAATGCAGGAGGCTGAGGCAGGAGGGTTCTTACAACTACAAAGCCAGGCGGCCTAGATATTGAGTATAAAGCCAGACAGAGCTATTTAGGAAGAACATGCTTCATAAGAGCAAAGAACAAAAGAAAATACCAAATTGAATGTTTAAGGTCTCACCAAAATCAGGGTAAGACTAAAAACACTTCTTCTTCCCAAGCAAACTGCCTTCCCACCATGAGCCTGTTCAGTTAACATCACATATTACTGTATACTAAAAATATGATAGATTGGACACTAGATAGACATTCTCTTTCCCCAAGGGAGAAATAAGCAACAGAAGGATAAAAGCCACAAATCAGACCAGACCAGAATGAAAGAGGTGGGGCAGGGTCTTCTTTGCCTCCAGGTTCTGTGTCTTGAGCATATTAGTGTGAGGTTGTGTCCCTATGACCTACCTACTATTCCCTCTGAATTTGCTGGGCTCCACCTACCAGCAACTTGGACAGATTGGAGACTCATTCCTACAGCTTCTTAAGTTAGAGTTTCTCTAGGTTAGTTTCGTGATGTGTATGATAAAGACTCCCATAAGTTCATATAATTGAAAGTTTAGTCATACTTAGTCATAAGTTAGTAGAACTGTTTGGGAAGGATTAGGAGGTTGGCCTTGTTGGAAGAAGTATGTTATTGAGAGTAATGTTTGATATTTCAAAATTCCATTCCAGGCCCAGTCTCTTCTCTCCTCTCCTTCCTCTCTCTCTTCCATCCCACTCCTCCTCCCTTCTGTCTCTCCTTGCAACAAGAGGATACAATGTGAGTTCTTAGCTCCTTCCCCAGCACCATGTTTGTCTGCCACACCAGTCCTCACGGTGATTACAGACTAACCCTCTGGCATTATTTACAAGCCTCAAACATTTTTTTTTATAGGGTGCTTTGGTCATCGTGTATTTATACAGCAATAGAACATTAACCAAGACAATGTGTATACATATCTGGGATTTTGGGTGGGAAACCACCATTGGCACTCAGCTTTGCCTTGGAAGAAATCCTGTGTGCTGCCTCCATCTTTGCCATAAGTTACTATCAGCGCACACTGGCTATCTAAGGAAAACATCATTGGAAACCCAGATAGAGCTTGTATATTGGATGTTTCTTCAGCATGAACACTTTATAGCAGATACAGCTGAGGTGGGCCAGAAATAGTGCACCAGAATTGGGGCAGCAGAGTCTGGGAGGTACACAGGGCAGTGAGTACTAAAGTATCCCATGTGTGCTTCTGGAAATCTAGGGCTCAGCATCTTGTTCTGCATTCATGGTGGCAAAGCCCCCTTAACTGTCTCCACAAAGCTTTTGTGCCCTTCACTAATTGTCTTGATGAGTATTGAGGAATAACACCTGGTGTCTTCTGACTATGGTTATCTATCGCAAAGGTGACTCAGACACACTCTTGCTACATCTTCCTAAAGATGCCTTTCACCTCTTGCATGGTTACTATGAATTTCCCAAACCTTTCTACTTAGTTTCACTTTCCATTACAAGTTACATCTGAAAGTAATGATTTCTCACTTGCATCTAGCTGTACATAGTTAAAAGTAGCCAAAAATACTCTCAGTGTTTCACTTAAGAGTTTCTTATACCTAATATCCTAGTTATTGGTCTACAATTCCCATTCATCAAATTCTTCAGCAGGCACACAAGTCAGCCAAATTCTCACTTTGTAACAAGAATGGCCTTTACCCTGATTGTGCAGTATGTTACTCTTCATTTCCTTCTGACATCTCATCAAAATGGACTTTGGATCTATATTTCTCCCAGTGTTCATATCGTAATATCTTAAATAATATATAAGTTCCAGACTTTCTGTGAATATCTTTTCTTCTGGGCTCACAATCACCCTTAACAGCCAATCACAGCAACATGAGCTTTTCCTGGTATGGTCTTCCATTTTTCTACCCATTACTAAATTTCCAAAGCTATTTCCAGATGTTCAGATCTTTCTTACAACAAAAATTCTGCTTCTCAGCAGAATACTACAGAAAGGTTAGCTTATTTTAAAAAAAATAAGTTTAATTTTTTATACTTCTAGAAATGAGGCAGTTTAATAAGAAAACATCAGAGCATGGTGCTGCTATACCATCTGCTGTTGGAAGTGGTGGGGGACAGCAAGAGTATGTGTACTGGAGTAAAGCACTGATCTTAGTCTGGGCCTCCATTGGCACTGAGGCAAACCCCTTGCTCTCTATTCTGATTCCAGAACCCTAGTGATAGAACCATCTTTTCAAGATACTGCTTCTTAACACTGTCTAACTCGGCATTATGTTTTAGCATATAAACAAGCAGGGATGTATTCAAACAATAGAAGTTGCATATGAGTATTTCTGAGTCGACCTGCAAAGATTACAGCACAATTCTTCCATTTCATTTGTAGTTCTCAGATGCATTGACACATAGAACTGCAAAGGTCAAACAGTACAGCGGGGATCCAAAGTTAGAGGACCAACTAGTGATATCTTACTTTGTTCAAGTGAATCTCTATCCAGGAGACCTTAACTCAATCTTAAGATTGCTTTAGGTCATGTTTGCAGAGGCAACAAAACACAGAGTACGAGCCGAGTTTATGTATGTTTTAGGACATATGAAGATGGCATTATTTTCCTCCTTTCCCTAAATATATTAGTATGTTAAGAATTTCTGACTCCCTTCCTGTATCTTTGGAGTCATGATTGTTAGCACATATTTAGTACTCTGTGAGTCATTGCTAGAAATCTGACTATCTTCAAGCCAGCTATTACCTACATTTATACCAAAATAAATCTCCAAAAATTCTTCCATACAATGCCTTCCATTCACCCACATTATGTTGGATGGTTACAAGAGAAAGAACCTGGAGTCCAGACATTTAAAATATGCCTTCCAAACTTGTGTGAAATAAGTTGGTTCTTTTGTTTCTTAGTTTTCAGTTTATTGAGATGCTTAACACAAATTTGGATAGCATATGGGACAACAAAAACAATTTTTCTGTGTTTCAGTCAGTGTGAGAAGAGCATGGTTTATGCTCCTGAAGAAAGGCTGGCATGGTGACCACGGCCTCTGGAGCATCCACGGATCACAGTAAAAGTGCGCTGAACCTGGAGAGAAAGGCTTGAAAGGGAGAAAGGGCAGATACAGGAACAGTTGCCTTCTTGATATGGTTCCCACCTAGGGTTACCTCATTCAGAATCTTCAAAGGAAGCCCCAGGAGGAAGGCATTTGTGTCAGAACCATGTCTAGTGCTAAATGCCCAGAGAAAGCGCTCTCACCCTGCTGTGCTTCACACAGAAACAAAAGTTGCTATAGCTCCCCCATTATGCATTTGTGCCAAAGCCATTCCTCCACCCAGCTACCCTACTTCCAAGTTACAGTAGCTTCTATCTGGGTCAGCCCATTAACCAGCCCTTGTCTCTATGTACTCCACCCCTTCTCTTGCCGTATGGACTGCACTGTGCTTTAACTGTATGATGAAGAAATTAAGCAAGATCTTGACAATAAACTGGAGGGGGTGAGCTAGATTATGATGAAGAATGATAACTGCTAAGTAATTTTAAATAACAGAATCTGATAGGAAGTAAGAGATGACTATTGAATTTTGATTAAAAAAAAGATGGGAAATGTCCTTTGATACAAGGGGCATGTGAGTTGATACCTGATTGATGAGATGAAGACAAGAAGACAGTCAAGCATAGCCTGGAAGAAGGTTTCTTAGGAGGAGGCAACCACTAAGGCCCTGTGTGGATATGTCCTTGGCTCATTCAGGGAGGACAAAGGAAGTTTTATGTACAGGAAGGCTGAGGTGAAATAATAGAAGATGCCTGTTCTAGGCACAAAAATGAATGGGTTTAGATTTTATACTAAGTGTAATAAAATGGAAACCACATATGTTCTGAGAGTTGATTTATTTTTATTTACTTTCTGTCACTTAATATCTTATATTGCTGAAAGCTTTTTTGTTTCTTTGAGGGTTTTATTGTTTCTTGGGTTCTGTAGTCAAAACCTTAGTCCTTTGGTCTGTCAAATTACATATATAAAAATGAAGATTCGTCCATGTATTTTAGTGATTTATTGCCATTTTTCAATCAGTATTTCTTGAATGACAATATTTATTTCTTTGTAACCTCCTTTATGTTTTTGGCTAAGGGTAAAGTCTTTTTTTAGATGTATGTAATAAAGACCTGTATTTAATGTATCAGAAATTACACCATTATGAAGGTCCTAATTCTAACGGGTGATTGCTAAAAGCCATGTTCTTTCTTTAAGGCATGTTCACCCATTTAAAAGCACTTATCTCTGAAAGCATGAATAAAATAGTTAAGGGAATTGGTGCTAATTAGGAATGACAGGCTGACCATAAACTGCCCTCTTTTCCTTCCCAATGTGCTTTATGCAAAACTTCTAGGAGTTTTATGCAAAACAGTGGCATAAATGCTGTCCTGTGTATAAAAACACAGATTTCACCCTTATGTGGCCCTGGTTTGGGGAACTATTTTTGTTCAGTATTTGTCCATTTGTCTGTGTATGGGAAGTTAAGTGAGAGAAAAGAAACCATAGGCCATTGCAGCTAAAATACAAAGTTTCCACCTAGAAAATTGAGTCAGAAGTTTCCAGCTTGTCTGGCCAAATGTATGGACCTGCAGTCTCACAGCTGCTTAGCTCAAATAATCATGCAAAGTCTTATATTAATGACAAACTGTTTAGCTTATGGATCAGGCTCATTACTTGCTAGCTCTTTCAACTTAACTCATTTCTACTAATCTATGTTTTGCCATGTGGCTCATGGCTTACCTGTACTTTTACATCTTGCTCTCTATGTGGTGACTTACAGCTTTTCTCTGTGACTCTTCCTTCTTTCCCTTTCTATGCTTAGATTTCCCTCCTGCCTATAAGCTGGCCTGCCATAGGCCAAATCAGCCTCTCTACTAAGCAATGGTATTCATAGCATAAAAAAAGACATCCCACATCAGAAAATAATAACCTATCAGTTTTAGCTTGCATGGAACAGTAGCTTTTCATGACCCACATACCCGGGTTGGGCTGTGATGTGATTGAAGACTTGGTTTTCTTTCTTATTCTATTTGTTCTTTATCAGTTATGTAGTAGGACATAGACTGCACTATTATTTTTTTCCTAGAATCATTGAGAACTCAGAATCATTTTTTTAAAGATGATTGTAAACAACATTTTTTTAGGGTGGCTGCTAAAAGGTCTTAGCAAACCTGATGGGGCTTCTAATTGTTGTTTTGTTAAATTCTCTTTGTTTACATCCATTATGCATTTGTCTGGCTTCTGCTTTGGGGTTTTGGATGTGATCCTACACTAAGTGGTACCCACCCTGTATGTGATGAAGTGCCTTTGGTTGTGTTCTCTGGAGTTGACAGAACTAGCACCACATGTGATACAAGCCAATGAGCTTGACATTGTCTGTGGGGTTCTGGGATTCCCTCTAGTCCCAGGCTACAAATGAAAGATGCCATTCAGTGTTAGCAACCCTTGACAATGCATAGGGTACCAACTTAGAGAAATAAATGGAAGTTCTTCAGTAGTTTCTCCCATGACAAATAATATGATCTGGTTAAACCATCCATTGCCTTGAGTCCAAACCAAAGAAATAAAGCATAGAAAAAATTATAGGCATTACTTTTTATTTTTTATATAGAATAATTTAATTCAACAACAGATTTAAGAAATAGATGCTACTATCCCCATTTCATGGATGAGAAAATGAAGCCAATGGGAAGTCAAATTGTTTCCATTCAGTTTTATGAATTTTTAGAAGTTAGTAAACAGAACAAAATGGAATAGTGAGAACTACCTGAGTATTTCTAATGGTTTTCACCTTTTGTTTCTCACTGATTAGAAAACTCTTGGATATGTATAATAACACACAGTTGAGACTGAAGTCAAGTGTGGTATAACCTTCAAAGTATAATGCACTATCAGAATTATTAGTGACATAAAATATAAATATTGTAAAATCCATGTAAATATTTATTATAGTTGTTTAAACTGCTGTTAAAATGTAGAGAAATACAACTAGAGTAAAAATAAGGAATAAAATGCAAGGTTCACATATAAAGTGAAAGGGAAGCAGGGAAGAAAAGAGGAATTAAGGAGAAAGAAAAGTTAATAGAGGAGTAGTTGGATGGTCTTTGAGGAAGAAAAAAAGAAAACCTGGTTGCTTGCTATTGGTTCAGATTTGGGGATGATTGAGTGGTAAACAACCTCTAGGAAGTTTTCTTCCCTAAAGAGATAAGGAGGTTTGCTCAATATTGTGAGATGCAATTTCCCATTAATCCCTCTGTATACTTGGAGGAAATTTTCAGTGAAAAATTCTACATTCTTCTTCAACTCTCTCAGAGTTTAAATTGTACTTTTTTATGTGTCACCATGCTGAGATGAAATCTTTCTATTTGACAGCTTATAGATCAAGATTTTTTGATGGAAGAGCTTAAGGCTCTATATCAATAAATTAGGTTACACAGATAAAATAGAATATGTAAAAAAGAGAATATAACTTTCTCCTATGGCTTTGCTAGAAAATAAAATCATATCCTATGTAATGTCTCATAACCTACCTTTTCTGATACATATATATCATGTACATGTAAAAAGTCATACATACATTGACCCATATGTGTGTGGTATGTATGATTAATTAATTAATTATATACGTATATATGGTACAATTGATTAATTTATTCTTGTAATATTTGTTGAGTAATACTATTTCCAAACCCTGGAAGTATATTTTATGAAGCATATGACAGCGAATGTATGCATATACAAATCTTTGGATATATCATAATTCATTTTTCTAGGACTAATAAGGAAGAAATCAATTGAAAATAAAGGATTCATCATAAAGGTTATATAATAGTTTCTGGCATTAAAATCTCTAGTTAATTGAAGCAGAACAATGTAGTAATTCAGGCAGCTAAACAAAGTGCAGAGATTGGGGCAGGAAAAACAACATAAAAATAAGACAAAGAAAAATCCAATGAATTTATTTATTTTTTAAAATTTTATTTGCAAAATAAATGAGGAAAATTTAACAATTAATATCAAATCCCTTTGGGTGTTTGAACTGTATACATAAATGAGTATTTCAGAAGTGAATTCATGAAGTAAACATAAACAGTTCAACACAATCAAATTATGTCAAAAATGATAACATAGATGTAGAAAGATTCCTCTTGGTTTCAGCAGATGGCGAATATAAAAACTGGGCATGCCTCAATGAAATCATGAAGCCAGGAGAAGGCTAACCCTAACCCTAACCCTAACCCTAACCCTTTTGTTTTTCAAATTTTATAGCAAAGAGTAAAATGCATTTTGAATCTTGTTGAGAGTATATAAAAAAGTATTGTTCATTCACAAACATAATTTTATGAGAGTCTGATTTGTTTCCTTAGTAAGCAGAATTTACTTTCTTCACATATACTTTTATATCCTTAGCAGTAATAGATATGTTAAACTTTAAGTAAAAAAAAAAACTTAAGTAAAATATATATAAAATTATAGAGCCCATGTCTACACATATAAACACACACTGCTTATATGTATAAACTGTTCTAACATGTGTAATTAACTCACTTATCATTCCCTGACACCTAAATTTAATTTATCCTAAATTTCATGTAACAAAAATTTTGGCAAAATTTGCTTACATGAACACTGCTCAGAGTTGCCATCAAGCACTGTAATGTGTCATTAGTCCCAAACAGTGCAACTTTTATTCCATGATGAGTAGATAATCTCATTCATGTCAATATGTGCTTCTCCCATGAGAGAAACTGAAGTAGAGAAACTGACACAGAAGTACATGGAAACAATGTGATTGTGTTTTATTGAAAACTTTATGCTGTACTTAATGTAAAGTCAAAAGCAGGTACTTCATTTCCTCCCTTGCTTCTCTTGTGGATGCTTGGCTCCCTTGGCCCTGTAGACATACACATATGAACATGGAGAACAGGTGGTATTATAATTGTTAACATTTCAACAGAAACACAGAAAACATATATAAGACTGAGGCTACATATGAAGACTACCATCCCTCTTGTGATGAGTTATATAAAAACCACATAATCTTTGAATCCACAAGGTAAAAATTTTGTCACTATAGGTTCCTTTGTTAGTTATTATCTCTCACAAGTTTCTGGAAATTCAAGCCAGTAAGAGAAAATAGGGTCTTAAAGCCACTGTAAAAATACAACTACATTAATTCTATTAGTTTCATACTTGAACTTTTAACAGTAACAGATTCATGGGAAAGCTTGTTAAATGTAAAGCCAAGATAAGGGGGCTAGTGAGGATTAGTGATTATAGCCATATTTCAGAGTTTCTGATTCTTCAGGTGTGGGGTGGGGCCAGAAATAGATGCCCCTAACAAATTCACACATAACACACTCACTTTTGCAGCATTGGGCTAGAAATGTAATAGAGTAAATATTACCAAATTTCAAGTGGAACATTAGTGATAGAATGGGACTGAGTGTAAGAGAGCAAAGGACATTGTAAGCAAAGCTGTGGAGACAGCTTTCTCTAGGAAGAGATAGTTCACTTGTATTTTGAATATTCTGTGCCATCAGTCCAGTGCTGTTGAGCTAGTCCATTTCTAAACATCAGATAGAAGTATATATTTTATGCATAATTTTCTAATTTACAAATGTTGATCACTAGCTAAACTTCTATTTAAATAATGAATGAAACATAAATGTGTCTGGAGGATAGACATGGCTGCAAAGTTACTTCTTTGAGAAAGGCAAATGGTAACTCTAGCCCCTCCCCAAACTTCACCTATGGACACATGCTTGCTTTGATTGTTCAAAGATGGTTTTGAAAGCTTTGCAGAATTACTTAAGTATACAACCTTTAGTATCCAAATCATCGGACAGTGTGGACATCATAAGGAAAGAAAAGAAAAACTAGCTAATTCTCTTGTTCATTACCTTTTAAATTAATCTTTGAGTGAGACTTCTTTTCCTTCTCTCTCTCTCTCTCTCTCTCTCTCTCTCTCTCTCTCTCTCTCTCTCTCTCTCTCTCTCTCTCATCTAAAACGTATTTGAACAGAAAACAATAAATATCCTTATTGCTTTTAACAAATACAAGTTGTTATAAATGGATTCAAATAACATATTCTTCTACCTTCAATGTCTGATGCACAAAAAAATTTAAGTTGATTCCTGTCAGAAGCAAAGAAGAAAGCCTCCTGGTTTTGCAGGGCTTGTATGCTCAGCCATTTATTTTCTAGCCTTTGATATCTTGAATCAGTAAAATTATTTTATTAACCATCTGGTCACCTACAGATCCAGGACCAAACCATTGCCAAACACACCAAGTCTTCTTGTAAACACTTTACATAAAAGAATAAAATATAATCCTGGTCAGTTTATGCATCTTTATTAATGATTCCCAGCATACTCCTCTTTTTCTTCTCACTATGACTAACAAGTATCATCTAGTTATGAGAGGCCATTATACAAAATCATTAAAACATGCTTAACTGTACTGTGTTAATTATGCAATGATAAATTATTCTTTATTTCTTCATTAACAGTATTGTAGCAGTAGAATTAGCATTGTTTATTCCTTTTTGGAGAAAAAAATCATTAATATTAAAAAATGAAAATTCTAGAAACTTAATGTTGTGGAATGACAGTTTTAATTTGATTTTTAAAATCCTATTTGCTGGTCCCCTCAGCTATAAAAGTTTAACCATTATGTCACTGTAATTACACTGGCTGTTTATCTCTCCTTCCATGGCTATATCTAGGTCGGTACAACAAACGAAGGGCTGGCATTCGTCTCAGAAGCAGAAGACCTAAGGGACCACCCTAAGACTTCTACTAACTTGAATCTAATAGTATAATTTAAACTCTCTTCTAGTTTCATTGTCTGCTTTTGAGTCATTTCATTATTAAGCAATAAACAGTTCAAAATTTGCTTCACAGGCACGTGGTTGGGCATGAAGATGGAAAAACACACTAATTGAACATCGTTTTCTGCCTTGCAGTATTGAAAATAAAGCACAAAAGTTGGACGTACATGTACTGTAATTACCACACAGTAAAATGTAATCACAGATGTGCTAGCACAAAGGTAGTGTTAGACTGTGGGGTGGACAACATCTTTAACTAGATTGCTTACGGAATTGTGAACATGACCTTCAAGAATAAAATCCCACAATAATACCTAACACTGTGATGTGCTGATGATAGACTCTGCTAGAGAATATTTTTTCATGAGCATTACATATACTGAGCCCCTAAGTATTCATGTGAGGATAAGTATGGTTGACTTTACAGGTAACAATGTATGCATGAATTTAGGAGGTTAAAATTGACAAAGCCATCCTCAAGTCCAGCAGCACATGTACTGCTTGGGACCTTGTTAGAACTGCACTTTTATGTGTTGTACTCATCCCCAGCATATTAACTAAGAAAAGGAGTGCTCTGTAGCATCTGGGTTCAATATACTCCCAAGGAGATTCTCAAGTGTTCTGAAGCCTAGGAAGCCCCAGCAAGAGAGAAAGCATGTTGGGGCAGCTATTAGAGGAATATGACACTGAGTTGGTGACATTTGTATCTTGTCTCTGCCACTTACTGACTGTCTTGACCTTAACACCTTCTTTAAAACTCAGCATCTCTGTCTCTGTGACTGGAAGCATAGAGTTGGGTATCTCTCGCCACTGTGTCGTAGACTACACATGCTCCCCCTCGCAGATTCTGACACACAGTATGCCTTCCATAAGGTAGCTGTATTATAATACTGTTGCAATACTATTATCGTTTTCTTCATCCTCATTGTCACTTTATTCAGATAAAAAACGAAGCATGAATTAAGAAAGGGAGGGGGAGTGAATCATTTTCTAGGCAGACGACTAAGGGGACTATTTCTCTCTTTTGTGGCAGAAACAGGTCACCAATAATGAATTGAAATATTAAAGCCTCAATATTTATATCCTTCAAAAAACCTCTTTGATTAACCTTCCCCTACAGGGATCTATTCCTTGATGTGTTTCCCTTGAATATGTGTGGATAGAGCCTGTCCTGAATAAGTTTTTACTTTTCTGTGTCACTCTATAATTGCTCTAATTGAAAGATGCACATAATATCTCTCTTGAATAGAAATCCCAGTCCCCAAGGCTTTCTGATTCTTCAGTGCACCCCAGGGAGATATTCAAAGAGTTCCAGTTTTGAGTTAGACTAGGTTCAATTCCAGGCTCTTCCATTTGTTGGGTCAATGGCCAAGGTCTTCATCTGTCTAATGGATATGTTAGATATACATATTTTCAAAATTAGTTTACTGAGACACATTTACTTGAAAAATTAAATATATGTATCTTTGTTTAAAATCTTTGAGAAAACTGAAAGAACGGATGCATGGGAAACTCTTCTTTTGTGTATGTGTGCATTTGTTTCTATGTGTGAATATGCATGTTTATATGTAGGTACAAGCATATATATGTACATACATATATATGTACATGCATGTCTATTAAAGGGTTTTCAAGATTCCAGAGCTCATAAACTCTATTAGGACAAAAAAAATGACATGTGGTTGCCTTGGGGTGGCCTTATTTTTCCATGTGAAAAGTCCATGTATTATAAAGAGTACATTGCCCCTTCTCTTTGATAAGAGCACTAACCCCTTCATGAGGGCAGAGCAATTCCAGTCACCCAAATATCTTCTTGATGTCACCTTGACAGTTAAGACTGAACATATAAATTTGCAGCTCTGGGTATCCTCAGAACACTGCACCCCATTTACCATTTTGTTTTATGTAAATGAAATAGTATGTAAGACTTGTTCATATGAGTGAGTGCTTACTGGAACAGGCAATGTGTTAATGTTTTATGTAGTCAATTCTTTCCTTAAATTACAAACCTTGTAAGGAGAGGATTATTCATTTTACCCCATAAAGGAGTAAAGAGAGATTAGGACAGGTTAGGAATTTTCCTTTAGCTAAATGTTTAATTTTGATCACAAATAACAAGAGGATTTCAAACTGAAATTGATAGCTATGAACAGCAAAAGGTTACCCCTGGAATACTATTGCTGAGAAGAAGATGTCTGAATGCAACTGAGAGTTAGGAGTACATTCACCTCAAGCTAGAATGCTAAGGAATCTAGTCACCTGGAATATTTTATGAATACTGCTAGCATTTCAATCTCTATTTTGCTGATTTCATCCCTCTACTAAAATAATGTTATAGGCCAGTGCATTGCCAAGTCTCGAATATTCCAGTAACACCCCTTCAGTGCTATTCTTATTCACTCTGAAATTTTCTCTTTTCTGTTGTAAACCTTATAGAAATGCTAAGCAGTTATGTTTCCTTTTGGACAAAAATTTTTAAAACTATTTTCTTTGTTGCCATAATATTTATGTTGGTCAGGATGTGTTCATGCATGGATCTCTAGCAGAAAAGGTCTCTTACCTTATTCAAAAGCTTGATAGTCCTGAAGGAACAGTGGTGAAATGGAAAGGGTGTGTGTTTCTGCTTCATATATTTATTGCTTATTTTTGTAGAAAAAAATAAACATATTAGCATTTGGCTTTAGGACTATAAGGGAAGATTTATAGTCATGAGCTGATGTTACTGGGCCTGGCAGAGATGTTCTCTTCCACCTCCACTCACATTCTCAGCTTCTCAATTTTTGAAAATTCTGATGTGGTAGACAAGATGGGGCAAATTTGAAATAATTTGGCTGTTGCTGCATATGGAAATATATTCATGAGTGATTTAGGAAATGAGAGGGTTGAGTAGTGTGTGTTTTGTTCCTAAACTCCGGGCTCTTTTCCCATGGAGTGTGTGTCACATCCTCTGTCCCTGCCCTGGCAGCTGCAGAGGAACTCAAGCCCTTACTCTTGTCTTAGAGAATGAATAATTACATTGCTCAGTCTTTTTCATAATTGACCCAAGCGTGCACTGAGGCAAGATGACTTTACCTATACAATTAACTACCTTCTGCCATTTAAATTGCCATACAGCCATGCACTTTTTCTCTTGTGAATAGTATTTCTCCAGCAATTTATATTCCTTGGCATTTAATGCTATGAGATAATGCTGTTTAATAAAGTAACCTGGTAGACACATTTGTTAACTTCATTCTATTGTGCCTGGGCAGCTGAGTGCCTGAGATCTGCACTGGGTTAGCTAGAAAGAGAGTTAAAAACTTTTCACCTTTTAAATATTTGATTGGATTCCCTCCCACCTGAGTTAAGCACAGAATCAAAACAGTTAACAGATCTCTGATGAGACCACATGATCACAGACAAGGCGGGTGGATAAGGTGATTATTTTAAAGGATTTATCCTAGATGGGATCTAGGATATTAGGGATATAGAATTATTAATAACATCAAATAATTCAGCTTCAGTTTCAAACAATGGCTTCTTGCATTGAAATTTCTGAATGCCAAGTATATGAAACTAATCTGTTAGTTGAAGTTATTATTGGAAGTTTGTTCTGAGCAAATGAGAATATGTCTATGAATTGAAGTACACAACATACCCTGAGCCTCTCTGACAGGTACCAGAAGTGGATCTTAAAGATGATACATACAGACTCTTTAATCCTTCATTTCTCTACTGGTGCTGTTTTGCCCCCAGCAAAACCAGTTCCCACTGTATCTGTCTGGCAAAAGGTTTTGATGTCATATTTTTCAAATGGTTGGAAGATAGTCAATCTCAATTCCTGTCTCCTTTATCACCAAGTATTTCTAGATTCTCACATAAAATCCTCAGATTGACCTAGCTTGGGAGACATCCTCATTTTTGCTATAAGCAAGCTCTTGCCATATATTTTACCAAGCACTCCTGCTCGTAGCATAGGCTTGGCAGTAGTGTACTCACATTATTTGTGTTTAGGTTTCACTTCTCAAAGGGTAAGGGAGATTCTTGAATCAAATTCTTTTTGCTCTGTCTCTCTCTCTCTGTCTCTCTGTCTCTGTCTCTCTGTCTCTGTCTCTGTCTCTCTCTCTCTCTCTCTCTCTCTCTCTCTCTCTCTCTCTCTCTCTCTCTCTCTCTCCTTCTCTCTTGTTCATGTTCAGCAGAGTTCCTGCAACTTTGGGAGAAACCAGTGCTTGTTCAAGTCAACAAAAACAGGGAACGAATGAAGTCAAGTCCCATTAATGGAACGTCTGAGTCATTTCCTACTTCAACCAATTGAGCCTCTCCTTTCAATGTCTCTTTATTACAACAATCATTTATAATGATTGTAAGATTGCAAATTGTCACTAATCATCTCAATGAGTGTCGCCAAATTCCCTTGGAATGAATTTTAATTCAGATTTAATTTTTTTAAAAATCACATAAAAACACTTGGGTAAGATAAAAAGAAGGGGGTTAACCCAGAAAGAGAGGCCATGGTTTTTAAATTTGATTATCATTAGTTAGCTATTCATTCATCTAATTCTGAGCATTTCCTTACTAGAAATAAAATTTAACTTTCTAAAACTTTAAAATAAGGAAAGCTAGCTATACACAGAATGCATTTTTGAAATTTCCCATCTTTTAAAATAAAACAAAAAATATGAATACATGAAAAAGAAATACAAAGAGATGTCATTTTTTTGGTAAAGTCTAGATTTTAAATCAGGTCTTGGGATTCATATTTAGGCTCCACCATGTCAATATAACTTCTAAACGTTTTTATACCCTTATCTGTATGTGTAGGTGACCTTAGAGACCAGAAAAGTATGATACAGCCCCTGGGCTTGGCTTTATATGTTTTATATACCTGTGAGCCATGGCCTATGGGAACTGAACCTGGTTCTACAAATATATATCATCTTAAACCAACTTAATTTTACAAAATTGGGATAAAAGCATCTAAATAAAATGGTGATTGTCTTGGTTATAGCAAAAAGTAGGTTCTATGTTCCTCATGGGCCTCAGCATTTGCATTATTTCCATTCACATAAAAAAAGGTTTCAGATACCCAGATATAGACTGCACATTAATGATAATTTGTGAAAAAACCCACATCAGCCATAAAGAATGGATGTGGCAGGTAGTCAGATTGTCTTATAGGTGAAAATAGTGTAATGTATTATTGGCCCTGCTCTGTGCCATCAACTTGTCCTGCTGGCTGAATCAATCTGTTACTTTTTAAAATCCTACTGTTCCCATAGAATGTTATGAAGTTGTATTTGAGTCACTGCAGAGAATTGCATCTTATCCTGCTGGTGAATGTGAGAAGGCATTTGATAGAATCTGAGTGACATTTGATTCTGCTGCTGTGCCCTTCTTTTGTTTATGATTCCATTTGTCCTTTGGGTTGTTCCCAACAATCATCACTACTTAGGGTTCCTCCCTATCTCTTTTAAGCACCCATCTTTATTTATCAAGTATGGTTTTCTTTTCCATCTCCAGGATTTCAAGAGTGTGTGTCTTTTGAAAATGGGCTTTTGATGACTTCTTTGAGTCCTTTTTTTCTTCCCTCACATGAGTGGCCCTTCATTTTTACAATCAAAGGCAGGGGAGAAGCTAGATTCACTTTTCAACCAGTTGTACCAGAACACAAACATTTCATAGCATGAGGGAGGTGGGTAATTGCTTTGGGAGGGAACATTCCCCTCTCAAAAATCAGAAGCTACCTCAATATTTCAGGCAGTTCATCTCAGCTGCCTCCCGTGGAGGCTTTTATCGCCATGTATGGAGGAGCTCACACTGTTGTAACATTCAACACTATATTAGACTACAGAGGGCAGTAGGCAAATGTGAGAGACTTTCATTTCCTTGAACCTCTGAGTGATTACTGTATTATGTTTCTGGTGAATGGCAGTGCTAATGGCTGAGAAAATATAATGCTATACCTTGAGGGCTCATTATGAAATACAAGGATGCAAGTACATAATTTTGAGATTGATGTGATCGAGTTATTTTTAAATTTGCACAAAATTTTCTGTTGGGTATGCATGTTCATATATCCTTTTTCACGACACCTATTGGTTTGCAAGTAAAGCCACAGGAGTGGCTCTGGGATGTCAAGAGTCCTTTTAACATAGGTTTATGTAAATGGACTCTTAGGCCAACACAGAAATACTTCTGACATTTCAATACATACCTATTTCAACAAGAATGAGAATGAGTATCTTTGTTAGTAGATATTTTCTTCCTGATCTTTAAATTTGAACTAACAATATTCTTGGTCATTTGATATAAACAGTACAATCTTTCTTACTAATATAAAAATAAAGGGGGGAGAGATCAAAACAGGTAAATGATTCATAAAAGATACTAAGTAATTTGACGCCATCTTTGCTGCATCTCATATACACTGACAAACCTCATAGCCAGAAAAGAATTGTCACAATAATAATTACCAGGAGCAGTCAGGCGAGAATGAGATGCATATTATAGAGAAAGGTCAAGTTTCAAACTGTTGTCACAGGAGCAGCTAAATACAGATATATCTTCTTAAGAGGTGTACAAGCTAGGCTTGCAACTAAAGAGCATATATCAGTTTCAAATCAGAACCCTTCCAGATACAAACAGCTTCCTTTATTTATATCCTTTGGCCCCTGCACTCAGGATTGCTTGCCACTGACCCCTGGTTTAATGCAGCACTGTTCACTGTCGTACAACTTCTGCCTAGGAAGACCTCAGCTTCTTAAGGATTTTGTGAGGCATCCTTCACACAAAACACACATTCAGCTAGAATTTCAAATTTTTTGCTTTTCATTGCTCTCCATCTCTGTGACAATTGTGAGTGTTGGCATATTGTGACCTAACAGGAAACACATTCAGCTGCCTGCTTTTTATTGGTTTATTTTCTTGTGTTTTGTTTTATAAATTGTTACTTTTAGATATTGTATTTTGATCTTTATAAACCCTTCTTATCTTCTCATATCTCCCTTCCTCTCATGATGATACAGTTTTTCTTCCTAACTAGTAAACCATCCTACTATCATGTCTGTCTGTCTGTGTGTGTGTGTGTGTGTGTGTGTGTGTGTGTAGGGGTGCTTTATGAGCACGGTCATAGTTGATAGGCACTTATGATTTTAATAGTCAGGTTATATCTACAGGACAGTACTTCACAGTAACCTCCTCATACTCTGGCTCTTACTTTTTATTTTGTTCTCTTAGCCTCAAGAGTGGTTTATATAGATGTCCTACATTGCTAAGCATTCAGGAGGCTTTAATTTCTAGCACTACCACCAGGTAACAAGCTTCTACTCCAACAGTCTTTCAGTGAGAAGAAAGGAGGCTTCTGTGACTGAAACAGAGCTTCACCAGTGTATGAGAACAAATACAAGTAGTTTTAAGAATAAAGTTTTATTGAAACAATGACACACTAATCCATTCAAGTATTGTCTGATGCTGTCTTTTGTTTGTTTGTTTGTTTGTTTTTGTTATTTTACTGGTTTTGGAGTTGAACAGTTTCCATGAACTTCATGATATACAAAAAAAAATGTCCCTTCTGAATGTGGGCAGAAAAACCTTTTGGTTCCTTCCATATACCAGGCTTCAGCACATACTATCAGAAAGGTAGATTGATCAAACTTTGTCAGCTTCTACTTTTTAGTACTACTTAAAAACAAATAAACAAACAAAAAAATTCAAGCAGACAGCCAGCTTTTGCCCTTATTAAGGAAGCTGGGACTATCTTGAAAGAGATCAGTTTTATTTTATTTGTTTATTAAGTAGAAAGGAACTATGTCAGAAAATTTGTATGGAAATTCTTGTGTAAATCTTACAAATTAACAATAGACCTAAAAACATTCTGCACAGTTAGACACCAAGAAAATGTCAAACTAAACTCCTGTAAACATTTTTTCAATATCTTTCTGTCTTTCCTATAAACACGTAGTTATCTTTACAAAGCTTTGTTACATAACCTAGCAGCTGCAGGGATGAATTACTAACAAGAGACAAGGCCTTTGCTCCCATAGAACATCTTATACACAGAGCAAATGATTTGCTTATTTTGAACTCTTTTTTAGGTTTGGCTTGTCAGCTCTTGCACCATGTAATCATTGAAGCAAGGCTTTAATGCATGCTATTTGCTTTTTTATAATAGTAAAATAATAAGAAATATTGACTACACTTCACACACAGGAAAATGATGAAGTTACTGTGCCCAGTTCCATGCCTTCTTGGTTAGAGATGGAGCACAAAGGATTTCCATCATTCAGTACATTGCCTTCAGCTCTAGGAGTCTCTGAGGACTGTCAGTATTCTCTACTCATTCTCTCCCTCTGTGTATGATTCTGCCTCTTTGACCTCTCTCCCTAAGAGACTTCTGAATTCCTGTATGCATACTTACCTAATCCCTGAAGACTTCTCTGCCTCTTTCTTATGTAGAGTAACTTAGGCCCATTTTTCTTTTGCATCGTCTATTTTTCTACACCCATTGTGTAGGTTTACTAAACTAGAGACTCCCACTGCCCAGTCTACTTTTTTTGTTCTGAGCAGATAGCATGTTAATGATAAACATCTACTGTTCTTCATATCCTATTTTTTCCTTGTAAATGTGTGTTGGATTTGATCACAACTAGATGCTGCTGCTAAAACATGTCAAATTCATAATTTTCAGTGATAGAAGAATAATTTAACACAGTGAGAGTTAAATACAACACAAGGTTACTGATATCTGGATTATTAGGCCAAGAGAGCATCAGAACACCAACTTTTCAAAGCTAGGGAATATAGCATCCCAACATTTAGTATATGTGTTGTGTGCTTCAAGGATCACTAAAGGACAGCTGTTACTTTTCATTGCCAGATGTTATTCTTAATGGTTGCCAGTAATGATGAAGACAGTATGGTAGTGATGGAACATCTGTTGGTGTTTGGGCATCTACTATTTGGAGATTTTTAAAGACAATTGGGCATTTTCACAGTTACTTCAATTTAGCCATATTACTCCCATTTTTCAGAAGTAGGAACGGAAATCCTCACTCTCAGTTACCCTTTGTCTCTGCCTCCTATTTCTTTTTCCATTACTTTTCATACCTGAAAGCCACTAGCATATATTAATCAACTAAAGGGTTAATTTCTGTACATTGTATGTTGGGACTAGGCTGTGGCTACTGACTTTCAAGAGGCAACTGCAACAAACTGGTGGATGCAGATGCTTAGACAACCATGTTCCAGTGACTAAAAGAAATAGGAGAAAGTATTTTAAGACTGCCCACTCCTCTGCATACAAGGGTTAGAACTGGATGAGTAATCCTTATCATGATCATTCTTTAGATATGTGGAGTAAATAAGCAACTTTAGATAGAGTATCAGACGTCTGGTCTGTGTTGATGAACTGTGCCTGGGTGATAACTTACTGAGGAACCTGTTTCAGGACCTAGAACTTTGCAGGTCTTCATGATATGGATGCTTGACATTTACATCTTCCTGGAACCCTGTGGTCCAAAGCTCTCTGCTCACTCATTATCTATTTCTGCTCTCAGTCTTCTATACAGAAAGGGGCATGCTTGACAAGATGGGCAGAGGGTGCTCAAATCCTCCCTTCATTAGCTTTTGAGGCTGCAGGCTCACGGCTTGCTCTGCTGGCTCACTGAGCTCGGCATGGCAGGGAGGGGTAGGGAGGGCCTATCTTTTTCCAGTTACGGTAACTTAGCCAGTGCCTAAGGTACAGCCATCTGTTCAGCTCTCTTTCTCTCTCAGGGGGCACATGGGAAAATGAGAGAACAACAAACAGGCATGAGTGTGTGTGTGTGTGTTTAGGGTTTAGAGGTGACGCCAAGGAGGCTAAGACTTGAGTAAACTATCACATTTCATATTGAAATTTTTATAGAGGTGTAATCACCCTGATTTACTTAATGTTAAACAATTTGGGCCTGAGAAAGGGAAAACAAAGTATGAGATTTGACAAAATACTAGTCTGGTATAGATCTTCATGTTTTCATTATTACTATTAAAGTAAGAATAAACACAAATATGCACATCTATACTTTCATGGCAGCTATCTGGAGGCATGAAATGGAGGACATCACTGTGTAGATGCTTTTGGTTAGGTTTGTAGGCACAGAGAGGCGTCTTTGCTTTTAACAGTTCATAAAACCCACAGACAGCAAGCAGATTCTGACAATGTGCTTACCATTTCCTGTGCACATGGCTCCAGGGACTTGAACAGATTCTAAACAACAGTCCATGATGCTCTGGCTGGAGAGCAAAACACAATTGTGAATTTGCTTATCCTTTCTTGCTCTGGACATTAACCAGAGTTGGCTTTTTATCCCCAGACATATCAATATAATGGCACAGGGGAACAGGAAGCAAATTGCCTTTGACCTCTTATTTACTGGTGCATTAAATTACCCGGCCACCATCTTCTACTTTTGTAGATTTTAAAGCAGATTTTCTTAGGTCCACTCAGAGGTCAGAGGATATTCTGTCTCTAAATATTTTGGAGTGTATCTTTGTTCAGAATTGATCTTACATGATTCTAAGAGAAGGTACTGGAAATATCAGAAAGCTGGTTTTTATGCTAGATCCATCAACCCCCTACTAGAGGATGGAAGAAAGAAAAGCAAAACTCTCAAGTCTATTACTTATTTCAGTTTGCCTCTCTCTTATGTCTGGGCTCTATATTACCTTTCAATTGCTACTTTCATGATCTTTTAATAAGCCACTTACATGAGGGAGTTCAAATCCAGTAGAAAAGACTCTGAGCATGCATTTCTTAGGTTGTCTCAGGAGAGGCAAGATTTGTAGGGGTCTAAAGGATAAAGAGACAAGACATCATTCTTTTGTTATTTAGGTAAAGGGACTTTCTATATTTAAGAAACAAGATGGCATCCATTTAACATGTGACCAGAAAGAAGGCATTTTCCATACAAGAGGTTTCTGATTGAACTATTAATACATATGTTATATATGTATAATATACATATGAAATGTTTTCTAAATACAATCATCTAATGAAACTTTTTAATTGAAATTCTAAGGTAGATATGACACCAGTTCAAATTAGGAAGCAAGAAGTTTGATCTGTGTGTACTACTTTCAAATACTCACTAGATAAACTTTGTCATGGCTTTGTCATGAGTTTAAAAAGGAGAATAAAGAGCCCATAACCTCAGAATTCAGAATTAATAAACTCCTAATTTAAGTTGAAATATGGCAGTAGTTATATCTCCTTAGGATACACCCCAAAAGTCTAATGTCAGTTACAAGACAGAAATCACTCAAGCATTTTGAAACAATAGTCAGCCATAACCCAAAGGGTAATAGAGTATAGGAAATTTAAGCAATCAGTATTGTTATGTCATTTTGACATAAAGAACACATTAAATTGACCTATGCGCTGTTCTTGCATACATTCATATCATTCTCTAATACACTTACCTCCACCCCGACAGACACATGCACACATGTGGAACTGGCTGTCAGTGATTAACAAGTCAGTCCCCTTAAGTAGTAGGATATTCCACAAAGTTAATGGTGAACAGTGTTACAGCTCACAGGATTAGTTAATTAGACAAAGGCTCGCAGGCAAGATCTCTGTAGTCTGTTCTGCTAAAGTGATGGAATCCACTTAGGCATCTGATGAAAAAAGCAGTGTGAGCACTGTTCAAGAGAGGAAATGTGAAATGTAACAGAATCAAGCCCCAGCATAGCAGTAATGAGCTGGCAGAGGCTGTGGCAACCAGTGACTGCCATTTGTCAGTGGTGGGAAAAGGTGGAAGCTTGGGGAAAAGATTTATAAATTTGGTTACCATCTTTCTGAGTGCTTCAAGGCAATTTTAATTACTTTTCAGAAGCAAGCTCTGAACTTGCATCTCGCCACATGGACCAGTAACCTCAACTCTCAAGGACATTGGTCTAATTACACTTTCCCATAGTAGACAGTAAATATGCCCTGTGAAAGGCTGGCTATGAGTGAGACTAAAGTGGGAGTAAGATCAAATCTTTAGTTTAAAATTACCTTAAAAGGTATGTTGACAGATGATCTTTTTTCCGTTGTAACCTTTTGTGATTCCCTCTTAGTGTCCGTAACAACTTTAGTTTTTCCTGCATGCCCAATTTACAAATATCAAGAGTCTACAGACCTAGTTCTTCCTAACTAGTAAACCATCCTACTATCAAGCTATAAATAAAAAAGCATTATACAGTGATCATAATAATAACTTTAGGATACAGCATGTACTAGTTAGCAATAGCAGTTAGTAACATGAGTGACTTTCCTTAACAAGTACTTATTTTAATAACAAATTTCTGAGCTCAGGTATGGTACTGGATCCTAATTTTCTTGAATAAACATATTTTTGTAACTATAGAGTCAAGTTTAATCATAAGCAACCCAACACAATGGAGCCTGTGGAAGGTTCCAATCAAGAGCAGCCTATATACCAAGATCACAAGGATAATGTTTGTATAGTCAAGATCCACATTTGTCTGGTCACTGAACTCCTCCCACAGCCTCATGTCTGACATCCACCATGCTCTGATACCCTTCCTAGTGCCAGAATCCACTTACTGCAATCTCTGTCATTTCAGATACACTTAAAAATGGAACTATACAGTTGGCATTTATTCTTTTCTTGGATAATACATTGATGTGTAGCACATTCCTCTTCATTGCTAAACAGAATTTGTAGGTTGTGGGGTAAGTATAATGTGTTCAACCAATCACTTATGAAAGAACAGCTGGATTGTGTCTGGTTATGGTTATTATAAATGAATATTTTTCTACAAACATCCCTGTTTAGGTTTCTGTGTGAGCATACATTTTTCTTTCTTTTAAATAAATGCCCAGGAGAGAAACTGCATGGTTGCATGGTAGTTACATGTTTAGTGGGCTTGTTAGTGTTAAGCTGTTGCTAAACTGGCTAAGAGCAGGTATATGACCTAACATCTGTCCTATGTATGGGAGATCCTGCCTCTTATATCATGCCAGCATTTATTGTAATCATTGTTTTCTTTAGTGGTTCTGATATGTCTGTAGCAATATCTTGCTGTGGTATGAATTTGCTTCTCTTTTGGGGATGATAATAGCATGTTTCCATGTATGTATTTTCAATTATATGTCCCACTTAACCTCTTTTATCAGCTGTCACTTTATAGATTGTCTTCTTAAAACAGATTTATTTTACAGACTTATTTTACTTTTAATTATGTGCAAACATGTTGGTAGATATGTGTGCTTGCATGCAGGTACCCAAGGGGATGACAAAGTATCTGATTCTTTAGAGTTGGAGTTATAGCTGGTTATGAGCTGCTTGATATGGGTGCTGGGAACCAAACTCTGGTCCTCAGAAAGAACAGGGAGTCCTCTTTATGAAAAAACCACAGAGCCATTTCTCCAATCTTCTTTTTTTGTGGGGGGGTTGTTTATTTGTTTGTTGTATGTGTGCTTGTGGTAGTGGTCGTGGGTACACACCTGCAGAAGCTGCCAAAGGATATTAGAGGAGCCTGGAGCCGAAGTAATAGACAGGTTTATATGATGGTTACTGAACTCAGATCTTCTGAAAGAGCAATATATGTTCTTAGCTCCTGTGCCAACTCTTCAGTCTCCTATACATTTCCTTCATATGCTCTTAACATGGTTATCACAGAGGAAGCAAAATTAATTGGAAAGAAATTCATCTAAATTTACTTTTACTTTTAGAATTCTATATTTGATATAAAGTTTCAAGACATTTTTTCTTCTTTTCTGAAAACTACTATCATGTTTTCTAAATTTTCTGAGGCACCTATATTTAATTTTTATATTGTTAATCTACATATATTTGTTCTTTGAATAAAATGAGAAAACAGCATGATTCTTTCTTCTTATGGGTACCCGCCTACCCTTTGTTACTACCAAAGCTTTCATCACTGAATGACATTGACCTTTTGACATTTCTGAACATGATGATGAGCATATGGATGTGAGTCTAAGTTCTGGGCTTTAGTCTGTTAAAATATGTCTCTGTCCCTCTGCCAAGTTTTTAATATAAGGATGCGGTAGATCCCTAAGGTTTAAATTGGGTAAACTGAGATGTCTCTTGTTCTACTTAAAAAAAAAAAAAAAGCTACTGTAGTTTTTTTGCCTGTCGACATAACTTTACTACAATGTTGTCTATGTCTAAACACCTGTTTCCTCTGAGAATTATGTGAATTTCAGTCAATCTATGTATTAACTTGAGGAAACTGTTATTTTATTTGGTTGGGTCTCCCAACCCATGACCTGATACACATTACCATTTGTTTAGACATTTCATGTCTTTCACCCTGTTCATTATAGTTTTAAAAAGTAATTTTTGTGTCGCTCTACTACATTTATTTCTAATTATTGCACTTTGAGTAATTATAAGGAGCATCGTGTCTTGATCTCCAGGACCTGTGTGTTCATTGCTAGAGCACTGAAATGGAAGTATTCGCTGCGTTTTTAGTTTGATTCCTATGACCTTGGCACACTCACTCACACAAGTTCTGGGATTTATTATAGATTCCATGAATTTTTCTACATATATTAGGTCATTTGCTAACAGGGTCAATGTTATGATGGTTTTTTTTTCTGACTTGCATGCTCTAAGATCCAGCATGATGCTGAATTAGACTGGGTGGAACAGTTTCACATGCCTTATCTCTAGTCTTTAAAGAAAAGGACTACATCACCTCTAGGTATCATGCCCGCTGGAGGTTTGAGGATGAAAAAATTCCCTCTATTTTTACTTTTGAGGGAGTGTAACTTCTGAATGACGTACACTTCTGCCAGATGCTTTGCTGCATTACTTTCTGGTGGCACTTGATTACAACTTGTTAGCCTGTCACCAAGATGAATTATATTCTCTGGTCAGTTTTGATCCCCAGAATAAGCCCGTTTGTCATAATATGCAATATTTTTACAAATTACCAAGTTCTCTTTGCTAATATAAGGAGGATAATATATGTATTTTGGGGGATACTTACCTTTAGTTTTCTTTTAGCTCTTCCTTCTTTTATGAACTTATGTCTGATCATGCCCCCCTCCCCTTTCTCTCCTCTTCCCTCTGTCTTTTCCCTCCTTTCTCTCCTCTCCTGTTTTCTGTCCTCGTCCCTTTTCCCCCTCCTTCTCCCTCCCTCCCTCTTTTCTGTCTCCCTCCCTCCTCCCTCCCTCCTCCCTCCCTCCTTTGCCTTTGTCTAATTGGAGCATCAAAGTAATGAACTTAGAAAATGAACTGGAAAGTTCCCTCTTCTTCAGTTTTGCAGGAGAGATCCTATAATCTTATTCTAATTGTTCCTCAAACATTTAGTAGAACCTTCCAGTGAAACCACCACCACCTGTTTAATTTTAGTGTGGATTACATAATTGAATGTATTTAACTGTAAGGTTGATCAAGTGGCATAATTCAGAGTGGGTGAAAGGGTATACTTTGAGTGTCTTTAAGAATCGGTCCTTTTCATCTTAGGTCTCAGAGTGCACATGTGATTGTGATATTTGAAATCCTCTTGTTCCTGTGAACAGGTCCTGTGGCAGCACCTGTTGGTAACTTGTAGCATATAGATATTGTCAGTCTGACTGAAAGTTTGTCATTTTTATCAATCTTTTAAAAAAAATGTTGGTTTCGTGTTTCTCTGATTTTCAGAGTTATTGATTTTTTTCTTTCTTTCTCTGTTTCTCTTTTTGTCTGTTTGATATTTTCTTTTCTTCCATTGGAAATGCCTTTGTCTGGTACTTTTCCTGTCCATGGACACTGAAGCTAAGATTCCCCAAAGAAGGCTTTCCCTATTTTTCAGCTTGTAGATCTAGGTATCACTTAGTTCTCATCCTGCTGTAACTGGCCACAGATTTAATGTCATAATGTTTTGATTTCATTAATGTTAATGTTTGTGCTGGCTTATCTCGAGACTTCTTCAGCCCGTGGATTATTTCAGCAACTGTTCGGTTGTCAAGGGATGGTCTTATCTCTGTTTTCCTTCAGTTTGACTGCTCTGACTTCAGAGGAAACAATGTATGGGTGTAGGTTTTCTTTTCATTTTTGAGGCTTCACTGATGGTCCAGGATAAGTGCCACCTTGATGTCAGAGGTCATTGCTGAAAAAATTATAATCATCTCTTATTGGTTAGACTCTGTTCTTTGATGGTCTTCTATTTTGTCCTTTATGATTTTCTTATCATCCTCTTGTATGATTCTCATATCATTTTCCTACCCATTTGGAAAACTCAAAGACAGAATTCTCCATTAATAATTGTGACATTGTTTAATTTAACTTTCTTTCATACCTTTGTTGATATTTCTTCTTTTCCATGTATTTTGTTCTGTCTTTTGAATATACACTTACTTAGAATTGGCATATATTTGGAAAAATTGATCCTTGTATGATCATATAATCTTCTTCTCTGACTCTGGTAATTCTCATTGCCTATTAAGACTGTTTTATATAATAATATAATAATCTTGTTAGATTTTAATATTTTTATAATATATTATTTTTCTTTTGAGGTATTTTTTTTCAATATACTCACACTATTACAGTTATAATGACTTATTGGCTGCATAGATTTGGATTGTTGTGAAAATTTGTGCCTTTATATTTTTTCACATTTTTGATGGATGTTTTAATTTTTTTCAATATAGTAGTATATACATATGGAATTCACAAAGAGGCAGCCTACCAGCAATCTTTCCGTAGGTGTAGGTTGCTTAGGAACACTATAAAGTGCCTTGGATTAATAGCAAAGGAGTTATATGTAGGTAGACATTGCTGGTGTCTCTGTCCTCTATTTTTTAATTGATATATTAATACAATTTGCCTTTAATATAATTATCATTTTGTTAGGACTTAAGTCAGGCATTTTTCATACTCTGTTCATTATTCCATTCTCTCTGTTTTTAGTTTGTTTTCTTCTTGTTTGTGAGTTACTGTAAATTTTGATAATTTCATTTTGACTTATCTGTAATGATTTTGAGTTCCTTTATATGCATAGATTGTATAGCCATTGTGTGTGTGTGTGTATGTGTGTGTATGTGTGTGTATGTGTGTGTTCTCACAGTCTATTCATCAATATTTTACTATACAGTTAGATGTAGAAAGTGTAGCTGTTTTTATATTCCTTTACTTTTCACATTTTAGAATAATTTCTTAAGTATGGCCTCAACATAGATTTTAGAATTATGTCAGCAAGTAATACATTTTTTCTACAATTGAAAATAATTTTATAATCTCAAAAAAGTGTATTTCATTTGTTCACATTTTTGCTTCTTCTGTTCCCTTACCCTACTGGTATTTCCAAGTGCTCCTTTGCATTTGCGAATGATTTAGCCACTCTTTCAAGTCCAGTCTGCTGGTGATGGACTACCATACTTTCTTTGCTTCATGGCATTATCTTAACCTTTTCTTTTCTTAAATAAGCGTTTTCATCAGATGAACTTCTCCTTCATGCCCTGAAATATATTGTGTAACTGTCATATTTACCACGGTGACTGTGAACATTCTAACTTCATTCAAGTTTTTCCTTTGTAGTTATAGCATTTGTTTTCTTATTCTTCAGTGCTTTCTAGAGCTTTTATTCATCTTTCATTTTTCAGAAATTTCACTATAGTATGTTTGATAGATCTGCATATAGATGCATTTGGACTTATCTGGTTTAGGTTCATTCAGCTCTGAAAACATTCACCTTATTGATTTCTATCAATGTAGGGGGAGTTGCTATGATTTTCTGTAACCTTTCATTCTCTCTCTCTTTTTGGACTCTGATGGTATGAGCATTATCTATTTGTTGTTATGAGGATTCTTTACTTGCCTTATATTAGTTTTTTTCCATATATATATGTGAAAAATATATATATGGGGAAAACTAATATATATATATATATAATATATCTTATGTTATATATATATGTAATCGAAAACTTTTCTGTAGAAATTAATATATTATATATATTTCCATTATTTCTTCTGTTCTCTCATTTTGTGGTAGAGACCATATTTGTTACTGTTGTAAATGTGTGTTTGTGTGTGTGTGTGTATGTATGGGAGGGATCTTGGCATTTTATATTTGCTGAGAATTTCTTTTTCACCTTTTTCTCACTTAAGTGTGTTCCTAATTTCTTGTTGAAGCAATTTAGTAACCAGTTTAAAATGTATATTGCATTTTAAAGTCGTTGTTATCTTGGTATAATACAAAAGAAAAGGGTTGAGTGCCCTTTTCTTTTTTTTTTCTATTCTTTTCTTTTCTTTTCTTTTCTTTTCTTTTCTTTTGTGACAGGGTGTCTCCGTCTGGCTGTCCCGCAACACACTCTGTAGATGAGGCTGTCCTAGAACTCATACATTCAATTTTTTAAAGAAGTGATTTTGTTTTTATACTAAGAGAAACATTTTACTCTCATGTTGTAGTATCACGTTTCCTCAGACTTTCTATTTTTGCTTGTTCCTTTTGGCACTGCTCTGGAGAGGGAAGAGAATCTCTCCTTTATTCCAGCTAAGTTACCTTCTAAACAGACAGGAGTTCTTATACAGTACTTGTTGTGGCTGTAGCATAAGCTCAAAGATTATAGACCTGCAGTGATTTCTCTGGGTATTGGTGAAACAGTGGTCTTAGTACAGCCTCATACATGATATCTAGTTATGCTGCCCAGGGCAGAAAGGCTCATTGTCCCTGTCAGATGGTGGAACACTTAATTTCCCACTAGATCTCTCCCTATAATGGAGTCAGAGGGGAAGCTTCCTGTACTGTAGAGGTGAAGACAAGATTCCCTTTGAGACATGAGCTTCATTATATCCTACAAAGGATGAAAGTCTTGCAACTCTTTGGCCTCTTTTGGAACCACTTTGCTTCAAGTGGAGTAAGTGCCTCACTGACATGATACCATGATTTCCAGATGAAGGAAGACATGAGAATATCACCCCTCCCATACCACTGGGTTACAGCAGTAGAATCATTAAAATCTAAAGGCTTGATTCTCTTTTTAATTAGATGACTTTTATAAATTCTTGGGAACAGAGGGATTGATTTTGTCCACTTTTCTTTCTCTCTTCTTCCTCTCTATCCTTCTAGTTTTTATCTGTGCCTGATAATGTTTGGGGATGTCATCTCTCTTACCAACAAGTCTGATATGTATGGCAAAAAGAAATTATAGTTTCATTGCACCATTTAGGATCTTCTTTTCTTGTTTTATATATTAAATTTATTATTTTTTAATCCTTACTTTATAAGAAGGATAGAGAAACATGAATATATATTCCATCTGTCTTGAAGCACTTTTCTGAATTCCTAACTATTAAAGAAAAGCCAGGAATTCAGATTTTAATATAAATTTTCTTGTTTTGTCTTTTATATTGCCAATTTTTAAATTTGTGGCTAAATATAAAAATGTTCATTGTATAACACTCTGCCTAGTTCCTTAAGCGATTGGGTTTCCCAAAAATATGACTAATTTTGGCTGATTGCATGTAAATTTCTAGCACTTATTCAGAGGGTTTCCTTTTGACAAACTCCACTTAATAATCCTGGTTTGAGAAAGAGGAGTATAACAGAGAAAGACACTGGTTGGTTAGGGCAAGTGCAGTGATGTCCAAACCCAGTGACCCTGTACTTTCTAACAGGTAATAAAAATTTAGAATCCCCCTGTGACATGCTTTTATAAAATAAAATGTAGTAATAAAATAAAAGCATGTAAAAATATGCATCAAATAGCAAGAGCAAGAAGGAACCTTTTGACACAAGCACTATGCAAAAAGGAACAGATAAACAAGGGAATTTTAAGCATTGCTATGTTGATGATATTAAAATAAATAAACCTAGCAGTACAGCAAAACAGAAGCAGGTTATGAAATTGAACGATAACCTTCAGTCTTCACAACCACCTGTGACTCTGTAGTGTGGGTGACACTGTCTTATTTTTCTTCATTAGGGTCTAAAGGTATTCTTTAATCAGTGTCTAATTTAAGCTCTGTCTTGTATAAAAACAGTAGCTACTGGGTTTTTTCTACCATCTTCTCATACTGTTTTATGCAAGACTTTGACTATATAACCAAATTGAGTATTTTAATAGTGAGAAGAGTGAAACATGTACTTTCATTAAGCCCTATATGACATTCTAGGCACCACACTAGGAAATTAACTATAAATTATTAAAAACAATTTAATTTTCTTAATGCCATGTAAAGTAGGTTGTTATATTGATTTCTGGCCTGGCCTAGCCCTGTATTCTGGACTCACATGCAGCCCCACTCCTGCTTAGACCCCCAAAATGACTTAGATGCTTATATTAATTACATGCTGCTTGGCCTATGGCTCAGGCATATTGCTAGCTAGCTCTTGCATTTTAATTTAGCCCATTTCCATTAATCTGTCTTGCCACATGGCCTGTGGCTTACCTATTTCTTTACATCTTGCTTCTTGGGTGGCTGATCACATCTCTCTTGACTCAGTCCTCCCCATCCTTTATCTATACTCAGATTCCAGCCTGCTTCTAAGATGCCCTGCAATAGGCCAAGACAATTCTTTTATTGACCAATGATATTCACAGCATAAAGAAAGACATCCCACATCACTAGGTGTTGTTATTCTCTACTTTGACTAATTAAGAAACCAAGTTACAAAGGCCAGACAGGTCTTAAACAAGGCTCTGGCTAGTGAGTGGTCATGGTTAGATTAACATCTGTTAAACTTCAGTGACCACACACTCAACTATGCATGAATTCCAAAATTATGCTGAAATTAGGGACAAAGGGGTTTTTTGCCTTTTGTAATTATATCAATATAAACATAATTGAATTGATTGTAGCTAAATAATTTCCATGCCAAAATCAGTGTCCTTTAAAAAGTTCCTAAGGTCTTGCCTAGTAGCTCTCAAAGGGGTTCCTTAACTTGCAGACTGTGGAATTCCAGACTCTAGGAAACTATATAGTTTACTATCTAAGCAACTAGAACAAATGAATAATAGCTCCTGGAGTTTGTAACAGGTGTGCACTCTTTCTCATTGCCAATTATTAAACAGAATTTTCTACACTTCAGGCAATATTTGATAAAGTATATGAAGTGTTTATTTAGAAGTATCTTGGAGAAAAAAGGTCTCTATGTGAAATGAGAAACAGGGAATGACTTCATTTCTGGTGCCTCTGGGTCCATGCTGTCTAAGTTACTGGCCATACAGCTTAGCTCTTTTGTACATAGAGATGTCCTACTTCAGTGTCTAAATAGCCAGTGAAGAGCAGAGGTGTTGAGAACTACAGATCTGTTCCCCAAGCATTTCCTGACATATTGGAGAGCAGCAAGCAACAGTAGCCTGGAGAAAAGTCATTACCCTGGCTCTGGGTAAAATTTGTGTTTGCCTGTTATGTCCAGGCCCTGGCCCTGTGATCTACGCCATTTTGTATGATAAATGAAATCAGTAAGGACCTATCATTTGGAATTTGGAGTGCCTAAGCATTTCATCGTTCACTAGGCAGAATGTTAGTGTTTTCTCAGTGATACCTGGCATACAGTGCCAGGCCAAGGGCCAGTTTATATGTTAGAGAAGTTCCTTTCCATCCCTTCCCTATAACACGCACAGTTCTACATATTCCTTTCTGCAGTGGGCATCCTGGCACTGGAAGGGAGAATGTAAATTTAGGTTAATGACCAGGTGATTGTGTGGGATACATATCTCTCAGAAAGTTCCCTGTGGATGGGTCCCTGGGAAGGTGTGGATAGCTGTCTTCAGATTCAGACCTCCAACGAAGACAACACTGATGAGAGATGACTGAAGACACATAAAGACTTGAGAGGTGGACTGAGAGGGTATCTCAGGATGGAAAGCTCTAGCACTGCAAGCATGAGGACCTGAGTTTGACTCCCTTGACTGCCAAGAAGCTGCATAAACCAGGACAATCCAGCACTCGTCCATAGTCCCAGAGTTCAGAGAGATGAGAGGGGGAGCTAGGAGACACCCAGATGCTCATGGGTCACCTAGCCTGGGAGTACACAACAGAGAAAAACAACAGGAGACCAACACCCAAGGCCATCCCTGATCTCCAGTCAACTGAGGCACATTTGGATGTACACTCACACACACTAGTGCACACACACACACACACAGAGAGAGAGAGAGAGAAAGAGAGAGAGAGAGAGAGAGAGAGAGAGAGAGAGATCAGTAGAAGATATAATTTGCATGTCATCAGCACCTTATTATTTTCTAGGCCAACTGCAGTAATTTAATTTTGGCTGAATAACCTGGTGTCACAGTGAGTCATTAATATTTTCAAACACGTGCCTATATTTTATTTTTTGTTTTATTCCCTTCTTCTTTCCCCTATATTCCTTTTTCCTCTTTTGCTATTTATTTTCTCACTAATCCTTATAAACCAAACCAAACAAACAAAAATCCAGTAATAAAATAGACCAAAGTCAATTTGGTTTTGATCGACTTTATAACTAGATGACCTACCCCAGTAACAGACTTATCATGTCATCTGTGCACATGCAATCATGAGATGAGGCTTTTTGTTATTTATTTCTCTCATATCTATTAATTTAGACAGTAAAGAATAAAAGGATTTTTTAGTGTTCTCTGTAGACTAGTGGACTAAGTACAAAACTTTTCCAAAAGAAAGTTATGCATGACTGGCAAGTTTCCCATTTATGTTTTTATATGAGTCAGAACTGAAGGCCTCACTACTTGCAATCACAGTCTGTTATTTGTTTATTGACTTATCTTGTTACTTTTATGTTTCTAGGTGGGTAAAGTGACAGGTGCCAAAACTCAAGACTGCTCTTTCTGAAAGTCGTGGAGTTCTGCTTCATCTGGAAAAATGGATGTAAAGGACCGAAGACATCGCTCTTTAACCAGGGGACGTTGTGGCAAGGAATGTCGCTACACTAGCTCCTCTCTGGACAGTGAAGACTGCCGTGTGCCCACGCAGAAGTCCTACAGCTCCAGTGAGACCCTGAAGGCTTATGACCACGATAGCAGAATGCACTATGGAAACCGAGTCACAGACCTGGTACACAGGGAAACGGATGAGTTTTCCAGACAAGGTAGGTTCCTCTCCCCCACCCATTAGGCTCTAGCCCCAGTCTTGCCCTGCTCTGTTGACTGGTGATGGCTGAAGTTGGTCAAAACTGATAAGCAAGTTAACAAGCAATTGCCCAGCTGATGCTTAATTAAAAACAAACATTTTCCCTCTCTGATTTCTATGAGTGAAAAGCTTTTTGTTTTCCTGGACACTAGATTCCTCAATAATATGGTAGATGCTTTCAGAGAACTGCCATAATAGATTTCCTAAGATGTAACTTGGAGCATGTCCTTGGCTTCATAAAAGGTATTCCTGAGAAAATAGAAAATCTCTGACTGGCTGATCTGGTGATTTCACTCTTGTTTGAAGCTTACTCTAAACCTCTAGGAATTCATTTTGACTGTTCCACATATTGGCTTTCCCAGTCATACTTACTTTGAATAAATGATGTATATGTATTAAAAGACATTTCAGAACTTCCTGGGAAAAATAATAGTAAATTATAACCCTCTTCACACACATACATACACACACAAGCACACACACACTCCACAGACACAAAATGTGATGCTAAATCTAAATTGTCTTTAAAATAATCATTTTAATTAATTTCTACCAATTTAATACTTTCATCTCCATTACCAAACCTCACCTTTATTGTAATGCATTGGTTTACTTAAGATTTCTCTCAGACACAAACCGTTGGCATTCTCTTTCTGTCTATTATCCACACAGAATTCCTCTGTCACTTGTCTAGGCACGTGAACGGAGGCGAGTGGTGTGGAGGTCAGAGTATAAGTCTCACATGTCCGTGCCATGTTTTTTGAGTACCAGGCAAGCGTGCTCTGCTCACATTAATGGCTCAGCAAAACTAAAAGTGAATGTACAAGCCACAGTGACTGCACTAGTCAGGGTCACACAGCCAGCACCCGGGGGCTTGGCCCTGTCCAACTGGGTTATTGCATCATTTGTTTTATAATACTGATTCCTTATTTCTTTTTCTGTGTCCTCAGTAGAAAATGCTGAAATGAATTTAATTTATAAAGAGATAACCATACACAGAATTCATTCTTGGTTTCTTATCTTCCTTACATTCTTACATTTTCTTGTTTTATTTTATGGAAAATGTACATATAGGTATTAAGTAGCATAGTGCCCAAGATTGATACAGGTCAGATGTTGTTCTGAGAATAAGTTCACATACAGCTATTTCATCCTAGCTCCTGTTATATTTAACAAAATATTTTTTAAGAAATCAATAAACAGGTGAAATTGCTTTTCTTGTCATTGTAGACCTTTGTAGAAAACAATTTTTATTTGATCTTTAGTCTTATTTTCTCTGCATCATCTTCATGAAGATGACATGGACTGATCCTCTAGGAAGAAACAGGGCTGTCTGATGACTGCTCTGTATTAAATGCCTTTGATCTAGGAGTAACTGCAACATGTGGTTTATTTTATTAAGCTTTCACCTGACCCCACATAGCAGACAGTAGAAAGTCAGAGGAAAATAGGAAGGAGTCCTTGTTTAATTAATAAGCAGAGAGCTCGCATCATCAGCTTGGAGAGATTAGGATGCCTACCATCCTGTCCAAGGGCATCACTAAAATAAAGTCACATTTTTGAAAGTACAGCACACATGCAGTGTGGTTGAAAACTTTGTTTTCTGCCATGTTTTTTGTGTCGTTTTTGTGCTACTGCAAACAGTTTTGTGTTGTGTAGTTCTAGGGTGAAATATTATATTCTTACTCCTTTGCCCCTTGGGAAGACATATCTTGGCTTCTGGATCATGCACTAAGCTGCAGCTTCCAGATTATTGTTGAACTGAGGATTTGCTTGTCACCATGTCCCTTATTAATATCTGCATCACACAAAATCAAGTGCTGGGATTTTATTTTCAAATATATTTTTTTTATTCTTCCTGTTTCATCCCTGGTTCCTTCATTGATGATAATAATGGAAGTAGCTTGGCCGTACCAAGCTCATGGCTTTGCAATTAACAATTCACACATGCCGTGTGTTGTTATTGAGTCCATATTTGTTTGCGTAATGTGTTTGCATGAATTAAAAAACTGTGCAGTCCAAAAGTAGAAATGAAAAGGCATTGGGAAGTATTTGCATATGTAAGTGCAATTCCTTCTGAAGGCGTCTATGAATTTATGCATGAAAATGTAGTCAGAGGCTGAGTGGATCTACTTTGATGGGTTCTAAAATTGAACTCTGCAGGAAGTAAATAAGTGCATATTTAAGAGGGGAGTGACTGGAGATACAATCTGGCTAGTGGCACATGCAGCTTGAGACAACCATTACAGAGAGGGTTAAAATAAATTTTATACTCAGTAATAACAATAATTTTTTTAAATGTCATGCATTTTATAGTTTATTTTCTTATTCATGAAATCAAAGTGCAGGATCATCTTGGTACTTATTAGCCTAAAGGTACATTAGGTAGGATCATAGTGGAATCAGTTCCTTCGGTCTCTTTATTTAAAACCCAAGTCACTGATCTTAAGACAAACATGCTTCTCATATACAAGCAAGTCTGGCAAACGTATGTGGATGGCTCTCCAGATGCTCCCATAGAAAAGAATTGCCATCCAATAAAAGTGATGTGTGGTGCAGGGTTCTACCTTATGCAGCTCGGCAAGCTGGCCTACTGAAGGATCAAACAAGACAATAGGCCATATTCCAGCAGGAGAAATGGGCCAGGCTTTCCCAGGAGAAGAGTTGGACATTCCTGTCAAACAGCTTCTCCTTTGCTTCCAACACAGATGCTTCTCTGCCTTCTTTCAGTGTTATCTCTCCTCTAAATTAGAGACATGTAAATTACCTGTCTGGCTTCCACCATGGTGCATTCTCCTGGATTTTGGGGAAAGAATTGCTGACCACTGTTCTTGTGGCCAATGGAGCAATTAGCAATTAGTACATGACTAATTCTTCACTAGATATTATTCAAGTACTTCTGGAGTTCATGTTCATAACAAAAGTAAGCAGCACTCACACCTGGCTGTGCCCAACCTCATTGCCTCTCAGGAAACAGGTTCAACTTTGAATAAGAAAGGTTGGCCAAGTTCCCAAGCACTTTGCATGAACCTGTTCTTTTGGGCTGTGAAGTTGTGGTGTAGAGCAGTGTGATATGCAGCTGTTATGCATGGCTTAGGAGCCTTACTTCAGACCTGAATTCATTCTGGTTCTGCATATCTATGTGACTACACCTCTTGTCTGAATTCTGTGCTCCACAAGGATGAGTACATTGTTTTAGTTAACATCCAACAGCAGCAAACAAAAAAGAATTCTACCGGTTATTGAGTGCATTGTGGTAAATGCCAATCCAAGCAATTGGCTTGTACAAACTCAGTGCTCACAGTGTTGTTGTACGGTGGCTACTATCATTAGTCCTTCCCCCTTTTTTATAGATTGATTATGAAAGGATTAACTGAATCCAAGGTCAGGTGTATAAAAAGTGAAGATAGTTTTCACATACAATGAGTCACATTCATGAACTATATTTGAGTTAACAAACAAAACAAAATTATTAAGCCTCTAAAATCTGGTGGGAAGGAGGGTTGACCTTCAATTTCTAAGCTTTTATGGGTGAGCACTTTGAAATTTTTCTGAATTGTATAGGAAGTCATTACTACCTCAAGCCCCAGCTCCCATGGTTTGTAACCCCGTCATGTAATTCTATTCTATAAGCACCACTCTTTTAAACTTCCTGGCATCAATCCCGCCTACAACTCCTTTACACCAAAAGAGTCCTAGGAAACTTCCTAGGAAGGAATATCCTGTGCTGCCAGCAGAGGTTCCCCACCATTCCTTGTAGCCAGCACCTATTGCACAACCTCTCAACCAGAAATGCCAACCAAGAATGCTTTTGCTTTAGGATATGAATGATATTGGTTACCTAAGCAGAACTAGCTGTCTTTTGTGTCAAGCTGTGCCCAGTGGACCTGAAGATTCACCCTGGCATCTACTCCTCAAGAAGCCTTCCCTTGTAGTTAGTAGTTCAAGTCTCTTGGGGGAGGAGGGCACGAGATTGAATTCTATGTATCTCAAGCTGTTTGGGTCAAGGTTAAATAAAGATTTAGAGAAAATTGTATTTTTGAAAGTTTGCTTTTATTAGCTCAGTCAGTTTTAAAAGAGGCAATATATGTCACTAACACTTTAGTGTACTTTAGAAATGTGTAAACACACACATGCACATGTTAAACTAAGTTTATCTGAGTATTTTATAAACTATATTCTCACTCATGATATCTTTAAAATAATTTGTGCAATAAATTTAGCTCTGCGTAATTTGGCATAACATAAATGTAGCCTATGTTAATGAACCAAAAATTCACGATCCACTAGCAAGCTATAGACACTTATCTATATTGATTTAGCTGACATTACATAGTGAAAGTACTTTGGATATCCTGGATACATTGGAACCCAATAAGTATTTCTGTATTCAAATCTCTTCAAATATCTTTTGTGAATATCCTAAAGTAGTTGCTGTGATATAAAAAACCCCAGCACTTTAATTTAGCTGTATGGAACAAACTTTAGGTTTTAATGAGGTTGGAGGGTTGGTTACTATTTACAAGACTAAAATGCACCTTGAAAAGATTGCCTGAAACATATTTTATCACCCTTAGGTAATACCTCTTTTATAACACAGCTGAGAATAGTATTGCTTTTCCATTTCTCTGGTTCTCTTGCTATTTTACAAGGCCTAAAGAACTCTATGACCTTTCAGTATTGCATGATGTTTTTTCTTTTTTTGTTATGAATAAACTCTCATTTTTTTACCCATGTATCCCCTTGTTCAAACTCCTTCCCCCCTCCCACCCCTCTCAGTCACTTTCTCTTCTCCCCATCTCCTTATTTCCTCCCCAGCAAGGGCAGGCCTGGAGTGGATGCTGAACTAAGCCACCTTGGGACCTCCTGCCCAGTATTGCATAATTTACAGCATCCTGGTTGACTAACTCGGACTCTTATTCCTTCATATAAGAGGCTTATGTTTAAAGAATAAAGAATGTAGAACCTATGTATAGAATTGATGATAGCCCAATGTTGTGTGTAGTGCCCGCATAACCTGCACCAACCTAAAAAGAGATGTGTCACTTTCCTTTGTTTTGAAAGTTTTCACATGTTTTAATAAATTTTCTATTTTTTACTGTGATGTTAGTGGGCTGTTTCTAAAACTTGAGCCTTCTCTGTGCTTTTATATAACAGAGAGTAGGTTTCTACCAAAGCTGATAGGATGGCATTACATATAGGAAAGACAGGTTCTGCTATCACAAGTTAGAACAATTCACTGACCTGATGACAGCTGTTCCAATGCCATCGATGCTCAGAACTAAGATCTCCCTATGATGTCTTTACAAATACTTCTTGCACTTTGCAAATGACCCTGTGAATAATTTCTTATTCCCATTTAATTTACAAACTTACTTGTTTTCCTTTCAAAACCTGTTTGCATTGTTTTAATTGCCCAGCCATTTTAATGGTACCACAAACCTTTATAACAGGTAGCCATCCAAGATGTCTTTTTTTCTTGACTTTTTAATTTGTTGTCCACCAAATAATTAATTTGTTTATTTTAAACATATTTTATTCTATTTATGTTAAAGTTTTGTCTTCTAGTGGGAACCTACCAGTGTTTCAGCGATTTTATGACTATTTCAAAATTTTAGATGTTCCCTTTCCAAAGTTCTTCCTAATATGTTTTGTATACTACACATTTCTGTGAGTTATCAATGCTGCCTTCTTCAATTTAATTTAATACTAGTACTACTACTAATAATAATAATAATAACTGTAACTGTGAAAAAATAAATAAGAGGTAAAAATATTATCTTATAAAAGTTGGCAGTTTTGAAGAGGCATTTAATATATATGATGTAACATATATATATAATGTATATTATATATGCAATAAGCCCTATACAAAGGAAAACTTTGGATAGTTGAAGAGACACTATCCTGAAAGACATAACCCCCTCCCCCCATAAACTGTGATATCCTTGCATATATTTGAGCACTAAATAAGAGATGGGTCATCTGAGATGCAAGAGAGTGATTAATAAAACAAAAACAAACAACAAAAGCATATGCAAAGGCCAGAAGTAGCAGAGTTTGTTTGTCTTAAGGATTTAAAAAAAAAATCTGTGTGAGCTGAACATGTAGGAATGAAGAAACTGGGGTGGTAGAGGAAAATAGATTTTAGAGATGTTTTAGGATGTTCATGTTGGTTTCTGTTCATAGAGAATGTTACCAGGATACAAGATTGCCAGTAGATGGGTTGAAAGATAATGTGTTTAACCATGCAAACCTAGTGACTTAACTGGGATCACAGAAATGGATTGACTTGCTATTTCAGGATGTTGCACATGTGGAGATAGTTCTGTTGTCCTGGGACTCAGATCAGTAATGGTTTCTTCCTCCTCCTTTCAGAATAATACTTTATTTGTGATGCTATTTTCTTAAAAGCCTGAAAAGGTCAATGCCTGTAGATAATCTCAGTAGCAGAGTGCATGGATTGATTATTCATTTTTTTTCTAGAATGGCAGACATGCTACCTTAGTATAGAAGTAGAATGCTTTCAATATTTGAAATAATTTTCTCAATCATGTTAGCTACCTGTCTTGTCAAGAGTAAGCAAGTATATGACAGAATACCTCAAGTGGGTCTATGGCAAGTAAACCTATGAGAAACATGTTATTATGTGTATTCCATTGGATAAAACACAGACTAATGTGTATCTTCTTCCATATGCTTAATAAGCCCTAACTTTTGAGCAGGTGTGTGTGTGTGTGTGTGTGTGTGTGTGTGTGTGTACATGTGAGCACAAGTGAATATACATTTTGTCTCTGCCTGCTGATAACTTTAATGGGAAAACTAAAGATGCTTAGACGATTAAAGCAAGACTTTCTGGAAAGCGATGGCAAGGGACAAGCAGGGTAAGGATTAAAAGAGAGCAGAGGATGTTGCTGCAGTTACCAGTTCTTTCAATTCTCTCTGTGCTGGTGCTAATCCCCAGGGCTGAAAACAGAAGATGAACTTGCTTGTGGGTTAAGATGGTTTGTGAGACTGTGACCGCTTGAACTCAAGGTGTTCTTACACCATGTAAGTGATGATGTATAACAGGCAGTTATCTGTACAATTTTTTGATATCCTGGAGAGAAGCCTGAGCTGTATAGAGAGTATATAGATGTAGGAGTTGATAGTTAATAATCTCCTGGGACTTAGTGTGATCATCTTGGTAAGAAGTGCCAAAAAAAATAAGGAGATCCCATGAGAACTCAGGCAATCAAAGGACATAAAAAGAAACGAACCTTGGTGGGGCACTGGAATAGCCTTACTATACTTTACACGTTGTGCCTGGCTGTGCTTGATTTCTCATTCCAAATGTTAGTTTTATTTCCTATCTCAATAATTAGAGTCAGCCTGATTTTTATCCCATAAGTCAGAAGTCACAAGTATTATAGACAAAGGTCATATCTGTCTCCAAAGTATGTTTTGTTTAGCCTATAAATCTAATCTCTGATGATTCAGAGAGAGAGAGAGTGATAGAATGAGGAGGAGGAAAGACTGGAATAGAGATAGAAATAACAGAGACAAAAAGAAAGGGAAAGAGAGAAAGGTTTTTGAGACAAATGCTCATATCATGATCTCCTTTATTTGCTTCTTTGTAGAATACTAAAATCTCTGTCTGTTCCAAACCTATTCACACCAAGTGGCTTCAACTATGGACTTTCCCTTTGATGATATGTTGTGTCTGCCATATTCTTTTAGCCTTTTGGGCTGCCTTTGTGTTATCTAAGAATGACTTAGCTGACATAGACTTAGTTTACTGAGAGTATTAGGAGCTAAGCAAAGTGCTTTGAGATGTTCTGCTTTTACTTATAAATACTACTGCGAGACAATTTGTCTTTATTAGTGGCTTGCCTCCACTTCAAATAAGAATTATTTAAAGCACAAAAAGGAGAACATTGCCTGTTTGTCTTTCCAGCTGTCTGTTCAGTTTGGCAATACAGCATCTTATAGAATGAGAGGCCAACATGTATGTTTTCTGCTTTAGGACATGGTGCTTCCATACTGAACTATAGCCTCGGGTCCTTTTATCTAGATGCTGGTGACTACCATTATTCTTCTAGACTGGTGTCACTATTTACAGTGGAGCTTTTATGGAAACCTCCTTTTCTCCATCTGTGGAATGACTTCAGAGAATGTTTGTTCCACAATGGAACAGCACTTTGTCACTGGAAACTTAAAAAAAAAAATGTGTTCAGTGAAGGAAGGACTAGTGGCCAGAGTTTGCTTTGTTATGCTTTGTAGGCTGGGCTTGTGACTAGTGCTGCCTCCACCAACTCCTGTGTTAGCACACTGATAGTTTTAGAGGAAATGTTACATTTTCAATGTTATATTTGAGGCTTGTAATTCAATTTTCAGCTCTAGAAATCCCAGAAGCATTTTTAGAGACATGATGGAGGAGGCTGTTGTGTATCCCCAAGAATGATCCATGTTCTTGTTCACGTGGTGAACACCTTCATTGGCATGCAGGCCTCACAAGCTCCTTCTCTGCTGCTATAGCCAGACTCAGACTCCACCATGTGACTCCATATTCACCAGCCCAAGCTGCCTTCCTCCCCACTCCACCTCAAGTCAGGTCTCTTTCAGTCATAAATCTCTACTGGGACCCATCAGAGCAAATATCAAATGTGCACAAAGATATTAAAAATAACTGCAGCACAGACTTATCTAATAATGTTCAACAGCCTTTTATAATATTTGGAATATTTTGCCAAAGTTACTGTGAGCATTATGCTTAATGCATTTTTCCCAAGACAGAAACATCTTTTCAAGAATGAAAAAGAATCAACAGAGAGAGTCAGGTGGGCTGTATTGTGTTTTCAGCTCAAGCTCTTCTCTTTCTCTTTTCCTTTGGCCAGAGAGGGAAAATGTGAAGCTTCTCTTTGTTCCCTGATTTATGAATAGTCTGCATTGGGCAATTGCAGTCCCAGTGAGATGTATTTTATTTTAAAAATAGTTTGAAGCACTTTCTTTTAAATTCCTCTATGTCTACAGCCACCTTGACTTGCTTGCTTCTCCGTTTGTCTTTGTGTGGGGAAGGGCTGCACCACGTGCTGGGAATTAAAGCACTGATTTCATGTGTAGTACTTTGAACCAAAATGTTGAATGTATTTGGAGAGTAATTCCAGAGAGTTAAATTTGTTTCTATGGATCTAGTTGTTGCAGGTGGAACACTGCTAGAAGCCTGGGTGTGGGGGCAGATATTAATGTAATGTCTTAAAAAGAAAATTCCAAGTAACTCTAGCAGAAATATCCATAAGCCAAAGTAATTTCTCTTCAAATGACTGTGGATTCAGGTGACTCACGCATCAGCTTTAAACGGAACTATTCACTGGCAGCTTTGGGTTCAAATTCTTCTTAGTTTACAGTGACTTTTCATTTAATTCATGACTCCTGCTGACATTTGTCTGTACTGCAAAAGTTCTTCACAGAGCTGACCCAGTTAATACTTTCTGCTTTGGACAGCCAGAGATAGAACAGCAGGGAGGCCATCACACACTACCCAGTTGCCCTAGCTGGGTACTGAGGAGGCAAAGAACCTGGCCACATTCTAGGCCATCTCTTGTCTCTGGACTAGTTTTCAGGTTTCTACTGTCTTGGAGAAATTAAAAGGTCTGGTGTTTGAAGCCCAGTTAATTCACAGCTTCCTACATGTGAGGGGTACAATGGAGGATGGTGCCCTAGAGGTGGATACTTTAAAATACTATGTTGATTTGTTCATTTGTTATTAATTAGTTGTTTTATTTTATTCTCTCTCTCTCTCTCTCTCTCTCTCTCTTTCTCTCTCTCTCTCCTTCTCTCTCTGTATGTCCAGAGAGCAACTTCCAGTTTGTTCCTTGGGTACTGCTCAGTTTTTAAATATTAAAACACAGTGTCTCTCGCCATCCTGAGCACACTGTATAGACCATGATACATGACCCTTGTCTGCCTCCCAGCACTGGAACCGAGGGCACATGATGCCATTATTGTTATTTTTACATGTGTCATCCAGGGATCAAACTCAGGTCCTTGTGTACACAAGGCAAGCACTTTATAAACTGACCTATCCCTCCAGCTTCCAAGGACTATATTTTTCTATAAATCAGATTTGAGTGCATCATTCTATACCTGAACTGACACACTTCCTAATCTAGCTCCTTCTTTGGTGTCTGGTGGCACTTTCAGCATTATAGGCCTCATTCTTTGTGTTGTGACTTCAGGTCTCATTTTTTTTATTTAGAAGCCTATCAGTATGGATTTGTTAGATCAACCCTAATTTTTACTGGGTTTCAAGTTATATATGCCATTAGTCCAGCCAGAGGCCCACACTGCTGGTATAACTGTGGCCTGCCACATGCTTGCCCAGGAAGCAATACAAGTTGTTTTCTTTCTATGCTCCACTCCTCTGCTCTTGAGGCACAAGAAGCAGGTGGCCTGATTCTACTATCGGCCCTGCTTCTCCTCATCTTGCTTGCTGTTAAACATTATAAGTGGAGATTTAATTTGAGCACCTGGCTGGGGATGTAGTTCATAATCAATTAATTATGGTAATTGATCCAACATCCTCAAAGTCAAAGCAGCGATGATGAATTTGGTATCTCCATGGAAAGAAGTACAGGCTAGCTGTATTCATATTAAAAAGTGAAGATGCTGATAAAAGGTATCACATCTTGTATATCTCTACCTCCTGTTTGGAGTATGCATTAAAAGTAAGGGTATGTAAGACAGAGGAAGAATGTCCCCTAATTACAGGGACTAGGCAGGTCAGATAGATAGATGAAGTAGGCTAGGTTTTGAAATACATGATGTACTGAATGTTGCATGAATTCTGATTGTAATGAAAGAAACTCAAAGCCAGATATCAGGGAAACACCACAGTCAAATCTTATCCTGTTATCTTCCAGCTTTCTCAGCTTTGCTCCTGGTTGCTTCTAATTGCTGCTGTTTTCCCAAGCCAGCCTTAAATACCCTCTTTGCCCAGCTGTATCCCATCCATATTAAGATTAAAGGCATGTGCTACTCTATTTATTAGCCAGCTTTGAACTCACAGAAACACAGAAAGAGCTCCATCTCTGGAGTTACCCCCCTCCCCCCACCCCTCTCACCCCCGTGCTGGGATTAAAGGTATGTGCACAGAGATCCAGAATTCCTGGAGCAGTGTGAGTTACCACTGCTCTGCTATCCCTGGAACTCCAGGAGCTACTTCTGGCTAGTTTGACTGTGGGTTGATCTCTGGATATTGCAGGTTTTATTAAATATGTAACATATCACCATAGCTGAACGCTGCTCTCATTTAAAGCATACATGTCCAGATAGAACCTCTTAGGAAAGGCACACTTTTTTTCATTGTGGAATTCTGGTTTAACTCTACTAGATCTTCCAACTTTCAAAGAAAAGAAGAAAGCTAGAATTTGCTCATAGAATCTCCAGGCTTTAAATGTTCCTAGTCGGACCATTCACAGAGCAAAATAAGCTTCTAGAGACATCCTGACTTCAACTCTTGCCCTGGTCTTTCTTACTAAGGAGGGGCTGAATGTCCTTGTAGGCCAGACAGTGAAGTCACCAGAACTCCAGGAGTTCAGGGAGTCAACAGCTGGCAGCTTTCTTGATTTGGGTTTAGAAACTCAAAGTTGAACTTGTGATGGGTATGATGACTAGACTTCCCTTCGTTCTGTCACACAGGGCCCATGGCTCCATGGAAAGTCCTAGTTTCATTCCCATGAGCTCCTCAATACAGTGAGCAGCAATGGGAGTCATCATGAACTGGATTTCCCTTCCTTCTCTCCTCTGTTTCTGTCCCTCACTCTGCTCCTTCAAATCTTTCTCAAAGGAACAACTTGTCCCCCATCCTCTAGGACAAAGATCTCAGTCTTTGATAACAATGGCAACCAGGTTAAGACATGTGGCAGCTAATTTGTTCCCAGAGTCACCTTGTGGACCAAGAGAAAACTATAGGGCAGTGATATTCCTGAGAATGCCAGTGTGGTGCATGTGTTTCAGGACAAGGCAGTTGGCTTAAAAAGTGTGGGGTTTGGCCTGCACCAACAATTTAAACCTTACTAAACATGGCTAAACTTCATAAGGTCTCTCATTCATTTCAAATTGTTTTACAGAAAGAACCTTGTGCTTTTCTGTTTACATATGTGGCTTGGTTGGGTTTTAGGAGAATTTAAATAAGCTTTTCATTTTGAAATAGTTTCAGAGTCACATAAATGCTATAAAAACATACAGTTGCCTGCTTGGTGCTGTAGCTGCTGATGGTGTCTTCAGTTTATAAGGTATTTCTCATGCCATGCCTAGAAAGTCTAACGTTGTTTTTCCTCTTTGAAACCACCATGTCACATCTCACAAAATGCACAGTAGGAAGCCAGACACAGGCTCCATAAGTTCCCAGCAGGCCACAACAATGTCCCAGCTCCCTTAGCAGCAGCCAGCACAGTGCTTGTGGATATTTAATCAATGTGTATTGAACTAGGGATTCCATCCATATACCAGAGTCTGGAGGGAAGGTGTCCATTCCTAAGGCCTCCAGCTGCATCCCCCTACCTAAAACCCTTTCCTCCCATGCCTGTCATTTGCCTCTTCTAGAGTAGTTTAGGGATGATCACCGCAAAGCAACATTTTCCAGTTTGAGAAAGCTTTCCCAGACCTATCATACTCTCATTCATAATACAGTGAGCTGTCCCGATGAGCCTGGATATCTTGGGCACTATGACAGCCCTGCATGCTATCTGAAATGGCAACATGAATTTTATTGTTTTTCATTCATCCTGTGCATTTATTGTAAAGTTAACAAAAACATAACTAATAACACATACCATAATGTCAGCTTCAGCTATCAGAACACCTTTGTAAGGTCTTTCTATTAACCCATTTGGTTCCCTAACTACTTCAAAATCCAATAATAATGTTATTAATACACATGGGAACTACTTACCCTTTTTCACACCAGGGTAATTGATAGTAATAAAATGATGTACCAGATATTCCAACAATTACTACCTTCATTCTGGAGAGGCTGAGAGCATGGTAGCTGCTTAGGGTGTGACAGCGAAGGATGAGAGCAGCAGTAGCAACCACAGGATAAATGCAATTCCCGGCAGGTAACAAGCTTATGCCCTTTATTCCCCTAATATTAGGCTACCACCAGAGTGTATTGCCCACTCTGAGGGAGCATCTCCCCCCTTCAGTTATTCCTTCCAGGAAATACCCTTGCAGATCCCTCCACGGGATGTCTCTTAAAAGATCCCAAATTTAATCAACAATCAAGATTAAACATCATGTAAAACAACTTACAAAAATGTGTTGATAACAATATTTTTCATCAATCACTTTATAAGTATAAGGACTTTTCATGCTTATTATATGCATCAATCTACTATCAGAGAAAGAGAAGAAAGAAGAAGAATATCTTTAAAGTATCCATCATTCACATCACTTATCAGGCCACACACTTAGGATATCGTTCTTCTGGAGTTCTCTGTCTTCATCATGATGGGTCTGCCCAATGCTACAGCATTCCACAATTACCCAATATCGTTTGACACAGAGAGTTGTGAAAGTAATGTTAATTGGTTGAATTTTTTGAGTGATTTGTATATAATTACCTGTATTCTATAAAGCTGGTATAGGAAAATTGCCTTTTTGTTCAAGGACAAACAAGGTTGAGTTGCTCAATGTAGGCCAGGTAATTTGTATGTAAGGTGTGGATAGAGAATTACACCTGGGCGATCTGACTGTCGCAGCAGCTGCAAATTGTTTGTTGACCGACTATGTCACACTCATATATCCCTCATCACTTGCCAAAGGGAAGAAATCCAATCCATATGTTGAGATGGTGTGGGCAGACAGGCTGCTAGAGAGCACAGTATCATTACAGCCATTAGGACGATGCAGAGGGTTATTTTGGTGCTCTGATCTGTGCAGCCAGATGGAAATCGGAGTTCAAGCTTAGTGTTGTCAGATAGCAGAGGCTTCGGGCAAAGGGGAAGGCATGGGTGAGTGATTTTTGACTGTTTATCTCTAATGTGTGTGGCCAGTGTCACTTGCAGCTCTGATGGCTGTGATTTATTCTATTATACTGTCAGTATTAAACACCTTAGCAAGAGAAAAATAAGGGCGGGATCCAAATGCAGTGTCATTGATGTGACAGATGCGCTTTCTGTGGTTACCAGGGATGATGAGGGCCTGGAAACTCAGAAATGCCATGTCCTTGGAATGTTTGATCCAGGCAGGTTCTTAGGGACCAGTGAACACTCACCTCAAATTTGAAAGATGAAGAAAAGACATTTCTGGGAGCTCTGTGTGTTGGCTAAGGCAACATTTACTCCAGAGTTTAGAGGTAAAGTCCTTGTTTCTGCCCGTTTCCAGTTTGATAGTCATTCAGCTCTACCACCTGCTGGTTAAGTTCATTGCAGTTTCTAAGTTCACACAGTGGACCTTGACATCAAATAAAGAATCTGCTTGTATCCTAACAATAGTAGAGACATTTGAGGCACCAGGTGAAACTCCTTTCCTTTGCTTGTACATGTCCACATAAGAGCTATTATCTCATGAGACTGTGGATATTAGCTTACTCTTGCTGTCACTCTTTCTCTTTATTTTTGGCCAGCTCTTTCTCCTTCTCTGAACAAAAGGAGACCCTTCACACCTTCCTGCTCTTGCTAAGTGATAGGGTAGGCCACCCTTTGCCTGCTGTTGCCACCAGGTTCTCAGTATGTCCTCACCAACCTTCCCCTAAACCTTTCCAGCCACCTTTGCTGTTCTCCTGGTGTTGCCTGTGTGAACAGAGAGCAGGGGCCAGAGAGGTGAGTTTAACATACAGAGAAGCCTGGATGGTTTCCCCAGCCTTGCTGCTCATGTTCAGCTTTGTCCTGTACAGACTGCAATAACATGAATTTCCTACATTCCTTCATGTGAGTAGAAGAGCATGCGGTTTGAACCAGAAAGAACTCAACTCTAAGCAAATCTATTTATAGTAAGCCATGGTATATCAGGAGAATCTTTCTGGACCAGAATCTTCCACTTGTATCTAAGTACCCAGAGAAAGGTTTTTGTTTTTATTTTGTTTTGTTTTTAAAAATATTAACTTTTGTTTGAGTATGAGTGTTTTTACTGTATGAATGTATGTGCACCATACATGTGTCAGGTAACTTCAAAATCCTGAAGAGTGTGTCAGATCCCTGGGAGCTGGAGTTAGATGTGGCTGTGAACTGCAAAATATGTGTGCTGGGAACTGAATCCAGGTCTTTTGCAAGAGGAACAAGTGCTCTTAAGTACTGAACCTACTCTCCAGCCCCAGAAAGCATCGTTTTTGACAATGAGAATCATTAGTGATAAACATCCTTAAAAAAGTAACTATTACTTTAAATACGTACCATGGATAACATGTCTAAATAATTTGAATTACCTTATAAATGTATTAGAAAGTTTCTATATCCTCAAACACAGTCCTGTGTAGTCATTGAAAGCTAAAAGGAACTTTAAGGCTAGGAGACTGAAGCCAGCCATCCCGAAGGTATTACACATTTAAGATGCCAAAATATGTGGTTTCCTTTTCTCCACACTGCTTGACAGGCTGTTGTGCAAACACTATGCAACATGGTAGATCTCTTTTCATCTCTGTATTCTTCTTAGTGTATGGCAGAAAAGTCACATAGCGTCCAGCCCAAAGATCACCAAAACACTCCTGGTAAATATGGTCCTAGGCATTGTCTGAAATATATAGCTTCTATGAGATGAGGTCTGAAGAGATGGCTCAAAAGTTACAAATGTATTGATTTTATTCAGGACCTGAGTTTGGTTCCCAGTGTCCGCAGAACAGCTCACAGCTACTTGTAACCTGAGTTCCAGGAGAGCCATTGCTCTGTTCTGGGCTCTATGCACCTGCATGCATATACTACACAAAACCACCAACAAGCTCACACACATGAACATAAATAAGTTAATTAATTAACAAATCTTAAGAAAAAAGAGAAAGATGACATATCTATGATTAAATGGTTGATTACAAGGGTTTCATTTCTCAAGTTTCTAACTTAAGCAAATACAGAATGTCTCTTAAAAACCATCTAAATGCAATCATTGTAGGGAAAGGGGTGATCTGTAGGCAGTCTTTCCTACTCACTCACTCAGAGCTCAGACTCATTAAAGATGTAGCTATTCAGAAGTATTATCACTAGAACTTCCTAAAAGTCCAAATTTCTTGGAGTTACAGGGTTATATATACCTGTCTGCATGAAGGGAGAGTGCCCTGCACACAACCAACTGCACCAGAAGTCTTTCTGGAAAAGCTCCTTGTTTTCCCCTAACAAGTGTGTAGCATGTCACTGTATGGAGGTAATCCTGCTTGGGAGGTACACTCCTAGGAAGAAATAAATGAACAAATACCCTCTGCTGCATCTTCTAATCACAGTGCTTTGACAACAGCATCAGAGCAATCCCTTTTAAAGTGGGAACTAAGCTGAACCTCTGAGAATAAATGTCTATATTCCACCCAACATGCTACTCATGTTAGTCTCACCCATTTTAGGGCTATGAAAAGGTTTCTCAGCCTCAAATCTGAGTTGGTAACAGTAATCCACAGGAAATCAGTCAGTCAACAAATAGTTCTCTTGAGACAGGCCTTGTCGGTGGTCTTGTGCCAGAGATGGGAATGCAGACAGTTGTGAGACATGCTCAGTCACAGCACCCAGGAAGCCCACAATCTGCTGCTGGTGAGGCAAAAAGAACCTCGAACCCTGAAATGCCCAGATTGTAGAACTACTCTACTTCCATGGGAGGCAGAAGCATGGCATTATGGGAGCGGAAGTTGAGCTTCAGAGATAAGCTAGCAGAGCTGAGAGTCAGAGTCGCTTTTGGTAAAGGTTTCCTGAGACCCATTTAGTCTTGCTCTAGTGTGAACTAGATGACGAAAATAGACAGAGAAAATAGCATCCTGATATTTAAATATATGATTACCCTTTCTTTATAAGTACTTAGCTGGAAGTGTCTTAGTATGAATACTAAAGCGAGTATCTGTGAATGTAGACCATATTGGAAACAGATTTACTGTCCCAAAGTGTAATGCTTAGTCAGCCATCTGATGAGATTTGAGCACTGAGCAGTTTGAGAGGGATGCATAGAGCTGTTTTATTACAAGATGCTGTTATGAGTTATAGCAGCTTTCCTTATGCTATACGGCTGTCGCCAAACAAGTTACATGAATATAAGCAGTTTTATTTGCAATTTTTTGCTTACATTTTCTTAGTGTATTCAGATGATGGCTTCTCACAGCTCAGCTCCTGTTCCTGTGGCAGTCCTGGTATATTGCTTTTTTTCTGAGCCAAACGGAGCCTTTAAAAATATTTGTAGAACCATCCCTCCACATACACAACACCTTTTAAGAATATGTAATGTTCCTGTTTATTATTACTATTACCTGGAAAGAAAAGAAGCATAGAATAATATTCTCAGTTTTGAAAATTATAATGTGTTTATATCAGAAAAAAGCATGAATTATCTTATTTGCAACAATTAAAGCGACTTTGGAGTTGGATGATTGTATTTTAGAGGGAAAGGGAGAATTTTGAATTTTACTTGATCAGAATTGAACCTGAAATAACTAACATAAGAAAAAATAATTTTATATGAGAGATGTACCAAGCTTGATGGTTACATAGAAATTATAGGCTGGGATATTAGTGTTGTTGTTTCCTCTTGAATGTGTGAAAGCAAATCAGAGAAATTGATGACGTTAATAAAAATGATAATAACAGTAAATTAGTTTATACTAAATGTAAATAATTGTTAAGCTGAGACCTGAGTGAACTCCATACAACTAGGGACTTAGTTTAAACCAGTTTATTCTTATTTTATTAAGCATCTGTTAAATGAAATTAATTGTGCTATTCATAATTACAACAAATATTTAATGTACAATGTTCACTACTCAAAGCCTTTATTCTCTCAATGTTTATTTTGGGAGAATTGTGTGCTCATTAATGCTCATGAAGGCTCTGAGTTTGGAGAACATAGGACTTCTGAACAGCACTGTATAACCTGGCAACGCTAAGGAAGATGTTGCACAGGATGCTGGGTGGCTTTCAGATGATGTGTTTTTTCATCTTTAAAAAGGTATTTGCACAACTTATGCTGTGTTGTAATTATAAAAGCAATTCATAATTATTGTAAATAATTGAAAATAAACCTATAAAGAATAAAATTAAAATGAACTATTTTATCTTCCAACAACAATTGCAATTAACATATTTATTTTCTAGCCTTTGGCTATGTGTGTATGTGAAATGTAGTTTTACAGTTGAAGTTATCTGAATTATGTATTTGATACCCCATACTTTGTGCTTGTGGTCAACAATGCTTTTTTAATTTTCTTAAAATAGTAAATATGGCTTATTTAATAATCATGGAGTATTTTCATATAGATATTTATGCATATCTGTTTTATTTTTTACTGAATTTTTTTCAAAGGCTCTTTGATTCTTCTCAGTTTTGTTAACAGATTTCAAGGAACATCATCACATGTTGATTTTTATTCATGTCATGCACTTCATCACAATAAATTAGTTTTATTTTAAAATGACAATAATATAAAAGTAAAAATAGGAGAACAAAGAGAATGGGCTTGAAATGGGTCTGTGTTTCAGGCTTGCATTTAGAATCTGGTATGCACCCCAAAACAATAATAAATTCTCTTCCCATATATTTTCTAAATCCATCACTAGTATATGTGATAATCTCTTCATACCATATTCTAAATTGTGCCATTTTACCCTAGTAGTAATTTATAAACCTACTTAAAATTGAGCAAATGTAAGGATCATGGTATATTGTTTAAAACCCCATTAAGAAATGAAATATACTGGGTCGCATAAGTGTATCAATAATATTATGTTAATTAAATCTCATAATTCACTTAATCCTAAGAAATGCAGAATTGTTGCATGCATGATGTTTAAGTTTTCCTTAACCATGCACTTGTTGTATATTTACAGAAGTGCACACTGAAATAAGTAGGCTATATAAATCACATGTAACATTACACATTAAAAACAAAAATTATGTTCATAAATATATATAATTGCATTACATGTCATGTTATTACAAAAATGTATGCATATTCTCTAGCAATCTGACTATATGATTATGATATGTTTTTATCAGGTAACTACTAAAAAATCAAGAGCAGACCAGGCATGATGAGTCTTGTTGGTAATCTCAACATTCAGAAGAAAGACAGGAAGACTGTAACAAAGCCAGTCTAGATTAAATAATATTTTATTTAAAGAAAAAAAATAAGCAAATATATAATATAAAATAAATAAATGATTAAGATAAATACCATTGATAGCAAATATAAATAGGCCATAAAAGTACCTGGTTCAGTTGGTTTTGTGTATTATATTCCCTCTGGTTTATTCACTAATGTATGGTTCAAAGTGCACAGATGCCCCAGCACAGATGAAATGGAGCCAAGAGATAATGATAAGGCTTGCTGAAGTTTTCTATCTCATTTTGTGTTTGTCTGTGGGAAGCTTTCCACCTATTCTACAAATCATCCCAAGGGAGGACAGTGTCTTGATATGAGAAAGGAACAAAAACTGAAATGATGTCTGATTCCCATGGGAAAAATAGGTCATATGTGAAAATTAATCTCAGTGTGTTACAACATTTGCTACATAAACCTGGAAAAAAATAAAGTGCCCAAACAAAACCTCATAAAAAGATGCTTTTTCCCTCCCTGAAGTTATCTTCAGAGCCTTCTTTTACTTTTGTATAGATTTTTTTTTTTTTTACTTTTGTGTAGCACCACCAATTTGATGAAGTATGACTATACTGGAGTAGCTATGCCAACTTCTGCCAGGCAAGACACTGACTAGAACCAACAAGCAAAAATGACAGCTTTGCTCTCATGAAACTGTAATTCTTATTTTCTGTTCTGGAAATGTACATCTCAATTGTAGATTTCCTTTTGAGATATAGTATTTTGGTACTCTTTATCACTCCCTTTCTTTTCCCCTCTCCCCTCAGGGTGTGTGTATGGGAGGAGGTGTATATGTGCTGCTGTATTTGTGTGTGTTAGTACAGGGACACATGCATGCTTAAGTGTGTGTACAGCCAGTGGTTGATGTTCAGTATCAGATGGCCTCTTAAGTTTTTCTCTGTTTCATTTTTTATGAAATCTCTTTTTTTAATCCAGAGCTCACCAATTTCTGTGATTCTAGCCCACTAGTGCCAAGGCCACATACGTAGGTGGTTACATTTTATGTAGGTTTCAGAGATCCAAACTCAGCTCCCCAGGTTCACATATCAAACATCTTACCAATTGAGTCTTCTTTCCAACCACTCTTTAGAGATAAATTTTAAATACTTTACATATAATACAAGCAGAGAGCAACGGTAGACCAGATAGCTACGTAGTCAAAGTACATAAGATTCTGGCACTAATTTAATGTCATTGCCTTGACAACTTATCACACTTCCTTATGCCTGAATTGTCTTCTGTAAAATGAGTACAGAGGGGCACACATCATTTTCAAATACCTCATGGGTTCATTTAGTATCTCTGTAGAGTCATCCCCAGCTCTTTGACTGCTCTAGTATAACTTTGAATAAATTTAGTCATCCTTACATCTCATAATCAGTATTCAGAGTGAAATCTTGTGATAACAGAAGCTATATGTAAATGACCAAATACAAGTGACAAGAAGCCAACATTGTCAGAATGTCCCCCAGAAAAATATCCTTTCTAGGATACCTACTTGCTACCCAAATGTTTCTGATACAAGTAGGGTGGTTGTTGTATTCTAAATGGCTGACCCATCTCCATAGTGTCACCATACTGTGACAAATAATATAGGGATGAGATAGGGCAGTTGTTTAAATGTTCAGATGGATATTAATTATAACTTTGTAGGCTGAAAAATCTCCTTCTTCAGATTTTACTTCTTGTGCTCTGGAAGAATTGGATGTTTGTTATCCTATTATGCTTATCAGTAAATTCTTAATTTTGCGAAAGGGAAAAAAAAATCCAGGGCAAGTACTTCCATTATCACTATCATCTGCTCGAAGCCTGAATTTCATTAAGTAGATTGTTAATAAAATGAGGAATGATACATCACAACTGCAATGCTGTGTCTTCCAAAGTTAATGAAGAGTTATAATTTTCTAGACGACAAATTAAAAGGCTGTTAAAATGGTTGGTGAGACTGTCAACGGATTTAGCAACATTCCAATTAAAATAGGGCATTAAAGAGAATTAAAATCTTGAATTTGGAGAAATGAGAAAATATGTTTAATATGTGATTCAGTATACTTAGGATTCCTGGAATCTTCATGTAAGAGAGATAAATACCATCTTAAAGTGATTGTGACACAGTAAAAAGTAAGACATCACTAGTTAACATACTTTACAAACCTGGTCAGTAGTTTGCTATCCTACCACAATGAAATTATATGATTTTAATTTTAATACAGCAATTATTACAATATAATAGCACATCATATAAATATACCATGTTAATATTAATTTATTTTAATACTATATACATTCATAGTTGATTCATTTATAACAAGTTCAATTTTTTTCCATTTTTATAATACCTGTCATTCATATGAATATATGAATACATTTTTGTAGAAAATTGTCAAATTGCAAGCTCTTTTTTATTTATTCTTCAGTCTTATGTATGACACTATTTATCTTTTAATCCCTAAATACTACTTACTATAATGATGACATAAATTTTATATCATTTCTTTAATCTTGAGTAATTAGTTCCCTTATATTTTATATTTAATATATAAGCTTCAATAAAATAATATTATGTTATATATAGAGAGGGAGGAGAGAAGTATTTCACAGAAACAAGATTAATGAATCAAAGAGGATTAATAATTTTGTGGCTCTTTAAACAGTATCAAACTGCTTACCAAATGACTTTTATCATTCAACATTATCACCAGTAATTTAACGACAGTTGTAATTCAACTACACATGGACAGCATTAAATTGCATCATCATTTTATAATCTTTGTAAAATAAATAGGTAAGATGGTAACATATGGCTGTTAACTTTTTTGAAATCAACCTGCCCTAAGAATTTCACAGATAATTAGATAGCATGGCCATTTTTCTCTATTAACTTGACTTTCTGTATTTTATTCTTTGACAAATAGTAATAGGCAAGATGACCCACATGTGATGCTGTAATTGTCTTTTATCATGTTTTTTAAATAGTCACAGAACTGAGAATAAATTTAAATCAAACAAAAGGATCCACGGGCACAGTATACTTCTGTTGTTAGAAAATAATGTTTAATTAGGGAAGACAAAAATATTTACAGAATTATTTTATAGTTAATAACAGGCATAGTAAGTATTTCATTTTTCAAATTATTCTCAACATAGAGATTGACTCTAACTATGTAGATAGGAGATATAAATTTTCTCCTATTTCTGAAGTAATGATAAGGAGAAAACAGAGTGTACAGAGGGCATTGTTGGCAGAGTATTATGAGAATTGGTGGAGCTCAGCTCTGGCATTTGCCAGTGGGCATTCTTCAGAATGCAATCCACAGCCTCACTATAATTCCTACCTTTGTTATCTAATGAAGAAAATTTGTGGATCTGAGGTGAGTTGAGATGAGGTATAGGAATGAATATGATATAGATAACATTGTATGAAATTCTTTAAGAATTAATAAAAGTATTGTAAAAAAATAAAAGAAAAGAACAATAGAAACTACACTTGTAGAAATCCACACTGTGTGTCTTCTACCAGAAATCTCTATTTGGTATCACTCTTCTTTGTTTGGATCATGTGTTTGAGCACTGTTCCTTTCCTGACTTTTTCCAATCTTTGCTTAAATATCAACTATCTATTCTCCAAAATGCAGAGCTCGATACAGCAACTTTGTAGCCATCCACCCTGTGTTCCTTTTCACTGTGTTTCATGATATATGATCTGTTTACTTATTTTCTTGTTTATTGACATCACAAATGTAAGCTCTATAAGGGCAATTATCTCATTTGCTTATTACAATACCCTTTGAACTTAGTAGAACAATGCCTAGCATACAGTAGGTACTTCATAAATATTTACCAAGTGAAGGAATGAATAAATGAAATGTGCAAGAACACTTGCAGATGGAAAACTCTCTAAGCTCCAATTGACAAACCCAACCAAAAGAAATATGATAATGTTGCTATGGAGTTATATCTAAGGAGCTCAATATTGCAACCAAAATACCATGTAGCAAATAATGTGGGTGTGAGGCAACCAATGAAATTCAAGTTAATGCTGGACCTGGAATGAGGTCTCCTTAGTTATCAAACTCTCTAAGTACATTCTGAAGAGGAAGTAAAGGCATATTCTATAAGTTCCTTGTATACTATTTCTACTTGGGTAGGAAAATACATACATAGTCACATGTGTATAACTATTAGTAGAGACAATTAATGTCAACTCATAATTTTCGGTGCTTTATTTAACTATATTAAGACATTTTTGATTGATTACAATGCAAAAAATCCTGAAATTATAGTTACTAGATTATTTTTGTTGTACTGAAAGTGTTAAGATATTTTGGAAAAATTGGTTATTATTATGACAAATTTCACTTTTCTGAATGTTTTGGGAGAAATAAGTAACACACAGAGTTGTGCCCTTCCAGCTGTCCCCAGTTCTCCCCAGACACTAATATCAGCTTCCACCAGGATTTTCCCCTACTTTTCCAAGATCACTTTTCAACCTTTTTTAAAAAACTCATTTTGATAGCTTTTGAAGAATCATCAACTTTTGCCTTTCCACACCTAAACCTCTGGATGTCCTAATGTACAGTGGCCTTGGCCATCAAAGGCTGCAGCTTCCTCTGAGCAGTCAGGACTCTCAGTCAGCACAGCATTCTTCTTTTCCGAGAATGGCCTTTGGTGTTTTGCCTTTGAAATCACTTGATTTTATTTTTATATTTAATTCTTTTTCATTTTCTAAAACTTGCCTTTTTCATCCTAAGTCAAATCAGCACCAAACTGTCTCTTTGGTAGTTATGTATCACCGAGCTGCTTTTATCCTCCCACAGAGTCAAGAATCACGATGACAAAGGGAACCAGGAACTGATCAACTCATCAAACCTCCAGTTAATCACTTAGAGAATTCAGCTCCTTTGCCATTTACCCTTCTACCAGGAAATGAAATCCTGAACATCTCTCCATTATTCCCTTTGTGTGTTGTGCTCGATAGAAATTTTCCATATCTCCATCTCTGCAACTCTGCTGTCAAGGGCACTGCCTGCCATTGTGATTATTGCCAATATCACTGAATTAAGGCAATCAGGCCACATTCATTGCATATCCTTGCAGCAGAAGCTGAAACCACAGGTGAAATTGCAATGCCCGGTAATGGCCATTTCAGTGTCGGTTTCCTGTTCTTTTCCTAAAGTGCATTTGCTCTCGGTTTTCCTCCTTGCCTGCTGAGATCATTGTGTGGGTGTGAGTGTCTGAGGGTTCAAGTTGATAAGTTGCAAAGGGAAAGGTGGGTTGCGGGGGGAGGCCACACAGCTTGAATAAATAAATGCATAAAAATATATGGTGCTCTGGCATGCCCTGCTGCCATGTCTCCATCACTACATGGCATGTCCTTATAGATTAACTTCAGCATCAAGATTCTGAAAGCAGGAAAGCAAAAGGAGCATCCGTGGGAGCTCCCTAAAGCAGAGCCAGGCGTGACATTTTGAATTCTGAAATTGCAAACCCACAGTTCAGTAGGTTGCATCAACACAGAATGCAGATGGCATGTTCCTTTGGATTGCCGGTGTAGTTCTACAGTATATATAAATGGCTCAGGCTCGCTCCTGTGGCTCTGTCACTGCCTTTTAACACCAATGTGTCAGTAAAGCCATGTTGCAGTGACAATCATGTGTTGGTAATGGGGCTCAGAGGAGAATGCCTTGAAAAAATTTGAAATTAACCATTTCAGAATTGAGGAGTCTTTTAAATGTGTTTCAACAGTACAGAAAAGGATGGTGTATTGAATATATCAGGTTACAATAGCGACTCAGACACAGGAAATGTGTAATATAAAAGTGAAGAGGAGATGAAATTATTTATTCTTCCCACCCCCTTTTCAAGGATTATAAATGTGTGTTCTCCACACGACATGAACAAAATGAGATAAGTGCTCATTATGGCCAAATCAATGATTGAACCATTGTCTTTTCATCTGTAAATATCAGATAATAGAGTCAGAATAAATACAGGGATGTAATGAACTCTAAATCCTCTGACTCTACTCCATCAGAACTGGTCTTGACTAGTTTTCCAGTGGCATCTTGGGCAAAGGCACTAGTTTTCACTAAGAGATTATTCTTTGAGGCTTTTCATTTCCCAGAGCATTGGCCTTCTTTCAATATGCACAGCCTGTCTGACTAGTTGAGAGAGGTAAATTCCTCCTCATTTATGACATCCCATGTTCCTGTTCTCACAATCTCATAAACTTCCTTAAGACACAAGGTCAGCACTTGGTACCTATGTACTTCAGCTGAATATTTCTGTTGAAATCAGTAGACAGTAGAGCAATAAGAGGACAGATAAAACCCTCATGAAGGAGAAAACTATGTTTATCTACTTCATATGTCAAGTGAGTTTTCTCTATATAGAAAATTAAGATTTTAAATTGTCCATATATATATTATATATATATATATATAAATCTGGAGATTTAATTTTATCTAGTATGGATAATGAGCTAGTCAATTTAGGAAGGATATCTTTAAAAAGGACCCATAAGTCCAAGGATTTTTAAAGCCAAAGTTTGATTTTCTCTCTTGCAGAGACTGAAGAGAATGTGTAGAATACATGCAGTGTAGGCAAGAGTCGGGTGTCTACCTCTGAGTTTCGGTCAAGTCTGCACATTTATTCATTTGAGGGAATCTTTATTTGTTGTTTCCTTTTTCATCAGTGTAATACTGCTTTAGTTTGATCTCTTTTGTCATTTAACATACAGAGACCTTTCCCAAGTTTTTAGAATCTGTAAGTTTTGAAGTCCTTACTGATTGTTATCAATGATAATTATTATTCTGGTTTTGTTTCCTAGGACATGCTAAAATAACAATAGAAGGAATGAAACATAATCCAAATTTATCTGTTGCGCTACATTGTTTTAATCTTAAAAGTTAAATTTTATTTAAAAGTTTATTTTTTACATACCGTGTTCCTCTCCTATTTCTCTACATTTTTAAGAACCCTTCAGAATCTTCTGTGAAAATGATTTAGCCAGAAGGAAAACAATACAATAAACTTTCTTGCTTTAGAGTTGGCTAAAAATGCCCAATAAGGTTGAGAAAATGACCAATCCAATGACATACATATATTCAAAGGAAGAAACTATGTCAGGATACTAGATATTTTCCAAATCTACATGATCTCTACTACTTTACATGCCTCCTAAATGTATTGTATTTATCAAGTTTTTTTTTTATTACTTGATAACTCTTTTTTTTTCTTCTTTATTTTGTATTTATAAAAAAAACAGAGTAAAAAGAATTTAAAATGTGGAAGAGTTAACAATAACTATACAGAGGATAAGAATCATAAGCATGGCTTATCAAGGGTGGAAATACAAATAAGATTGCTACACATATATTTTCTTTGTGTTCATCTTTCCCTCTGAATTTTTTTTCCATCCCTGTATATTCTTATTCAAGGTCTCTTCCCCCTCCCAACACATCTGGTCATTTTTCTTCTCTGCAACTCCCCATCCCCTCCCTGGGCAGGGAGCAGACAGTCCTATGGTCCCACTGACCCAGTAATGCTTGGATCAGTCTCCACTTCTGGCCAAATCCAGTTCTTTCCCCCCTCCCTCAAGAGTGAGTCAGGTGTTCCTATAGTTGGACTGGGGTTTGAAGGGTCAGTCCAGGGTGTTTCTGATCCCAAGCTGTTCGGTGGTTGTGGTTTGCCTCTTGGGCATGTTTGGCTTTTTTTCTTGTTTGTTTGTTTAGAGACCACTAGTGAGTG